>CAXAMN010001403.1:446919-480639 GCA_963970005.1 Durusdinium trenchii
CACTTTCTTTATAAAATCCCTTATTCAAAAGTATTGAAAAACAAAAAAACCATTGAAGCAAAGGGGGTAGTCCAGCAAGCAGCTTTCTGACATTATTTAGGGGGGGCCCAAGAATAATGTCTAGAGATTTGAACCTTTAAATCTTTATTCCTGTTTCTTTGCCTTTTGATTTGCTTTACTCACCCTCTATTCCTTATTTACTTTCCCTAAGCTCTTTAGTTTTAAAGTTTTCCAAAAGTTTCCAACAGTCAGTGCGCACTTTCTTTATAAAATCCCTTATTCAAAAGTATTGAAAAACAAAAAATCTTTCAAGCAAAGGGGGTCGTCCAGCAAGCAGCTTTCTGACATTATTTAGGGGGGGCCCTAGAATAATAATGTCTAGAGGTTTGAGGCGTTAAATCTGTATTCCTTTTCTTTGCCTTTTGATTTGCTTTACTTACCATTGAAATTGCAGGTCTTTGGATTCAGATTTCCATTGAAATTTAAAAATTTAGTTCTATTTGCATTGATTCATTCCCTTTTATTGTAATTAATATTCCAGATGTCTGCAAAGTTAGGTTCTTGATTCCTTTCATTTTAGTATTGCCAGAGTAGCTCCAGAGGTAGCTAGCTAAGGATTCCTTATTTAATTATCAAATGATTGATTTTCTTATACATTATTTTGGAGGCCTTGGTTGTTGAGGGGGGGAGGGGGGGATTATAAATCAAGGGACTACATTACCTGACGCAACGAAGCTATGATGTGTCGAGGGAAGTGAGAGCTGATCACTCTCTACCTGCGGAGTTTTCCACAAGCTGTCACCCTACTTTTCCACGGTTTGTTTCATGGTTCTTCATGCTTCCACGCCCGAAACCTTGGTTTTGCAGCTGAGTCGCGCCACTCGTTCGCTACTGCTGAGTTCTGCAGTCACGCACAAACAGCTTTCAACCTTTCAAGTGAACTGACTTTCTCACCATGCCGTTCCCTCACCATTTTCGACCTGGGGCTAACTGAAAACCAATGTCAGAGTGTGAACCGCTCAGCCGTCCCACTTGGGTGCTGGGTGTGATCCTCCGCAAGGAGGCGCTGCAATCATTCCGGAAATCGTGTCACTGATTCTTCGTTTCCACCACTCGTTGGGATTTTCTTAACCGACTTTGTTTCGCTACTGAATTGTCTGAACACAAAGCCGCCGGGCTTTCACGGATACCACAGCCGCCGGGCTAAAAAACGCAATTCATCCCACTTGAGGCCAGGCATGTTTCCCAACCGCCCCCCCCCAACTGAGTTCTACTCCCTACCTAATTAGGGTAACACAGGGAAATGGTACTCGACACACTTGTGTGTCGGTGCCTTTCCCTTTGTTGTCCCTGTTCTAGTCTTCTCTACCCGGGCGGTCTAAGACTAAGGTCCCGCTCCCTAACTATTGCATTTAATTCACTTCCGCTAAGTAATCAGTAATTCTAGAGTGCTAAGTATTCATACACACACACGGACACACACATGTACATACACCTCCCTGCCCCCCCCCCGCTTTCTTTCTTGCGCTTTTGGTCGTTTCTTGGGCTTTCTTTCAGGCTTTTTAGGTTGCTCTTGAGGCTCGTTTCCCTACCCCAGTCAAGGGCTAAGTATTCACTTTTTTCTACTCCTACCTTTCTCTCTTGCCCTCTTAGCGCTGCTCTTTCTGTGTTTCTTCCTTTTGTTTCTAAGGCTCTTTAGGTAACTATTCAGGTTCTTCGCACGAGCGCCGCAAAGCGGCACCGTGTGTGTGTGTGTCAACCCCTGTGCCTAAGGGTTCCACCTTGTTTTTAGTTTTGAATGCTTCTTCAGCAGGGGCGTCAGGCTCGACACATCTACCTGACGCAACGAAGCTATGATGTGTCGAGGGAAGTGAGAGCTGATCACTCTCTACCTGCGGAGTTTTCCACAAGCTGTCGCCCTACTTTTCCACGGTTTGTTTCATGGTTCTTCATGCTTCCACCCCCGAAACCTTGGTTTTGCAGCTGAGTCGCGCCACTCGTTCGCTACTGCTGAGTTCTGCAGTCACGCACAAACAGCTTTCAACCTTTCAAGTGAACTGACTTTCTCACCATGCCGTTCCCTCACCATTTTCGACCTGGGAATTGGGCTAACTGAAAACCAATGTCAGAATGTCAGAGTGTGACAAGCTGCTGACCAAAATTGGGATAAACCTATCATTGCATTGGCTGACGACCGAAAAATGAAAAGACCACACTACCAGGCAGGGTCACATACATTGTCACATACATTGCCTTTCACAAATGGCCACGCTTGTTCACTGCAGCTGAGCATCTTCATCTCCGCACATGTCTGTATCAAAGACTTCGCCCGCCACATTGTTGAGTGCTGTCAGCTGTGTCAAGGGGACATTCGGGCAGTAGTCGTCGAGAGAAGTGCAAAGAGGGTGCGTACCATTCAACAGCCTTAGGATTAATTGAGAACCTGATCAAAAGGTCAGAAATGGTCAAGTCTAGCATGGTCTAGCAACATTTTCTCTAAACACACACAAAGGACATACACCAAAACTCCCTGGACTCTCCGCTGGAAGGTCTTGAAAGTGGGATACTCGCCCTTGATGGCTCTTGATTTCCAATCTTAGCCTCCCAATCGGAGAGTCGCAGGTGCAGCTCATCTCTCTCATCCCATGCAGCTCATTGAGGGTGTCGTTCCTGGGAAAGTGAACGGGGTCAAAGCCCACGCGCATCGCAATGGCCTGGCACTCTAGAGTCGGTCGCACGAGCTTCTACTTCCCTCCCAACAAAGAGATCGTGCGCTGTCTCCCGTGTTGGATTTCGTGCGGAAGAACCGTGATTTCATGGACTCCTTGAGAAAAATTGTAGAACAGCTTAAAGCAAAACACATATCACATATCATACAAAAAGTATAAACAAAACAGGAAAACACGAACATGTAATGTTCAACTCTTTTGCTATCAACGCCAGGTGTTCTTGTATGTTGGAAGCTCCAACACAAGTTGAGAGGTTCCGTGCCATCACAAGGATCAAGAGCTGAAAGGCTCCTGTCATTGCAACAGCTTCCCACTGACTCTGCCAGTGGTACACATGCTACCAAAAGTTTAAGAACACATCAGGTGCGCCAATCCAATTCGTCGCTCCAATCCAATTCACTAAATCCATCGCCGCATCGCCTCATGTTGAGCTGCGTAGAAGCAACTGATGGACGACGCCTTGGTCTCGGCGCGGATCTCTGCGAAGACCGGCAGCCCGGCTGCGGGATGCGTCACGTAGGCCACGTCCAACCTGAGAGCGGTCGCCTGGAACGGAAAGGAACAGGAAAGACCTGGCTTCGGTCTGCATCAACATGTTGGAAAGTTTGTTTAGTGACTTTAGTGTAAAAAAAGTTGGGACGGTACAGTACAGGTTCAGTCAGTGAGTTGTTTATATAGCGTCGGGTTGTTGGTTGAGCTCCAATGGTGGCAACTCGAACACGATTCAACCTATTCAGTAGGGAAGAAGTGCCTGACGTTGCATGGTTAACAATTATTATCAAAAAATGAGGCAGCATTTTTTTGGATTCACTTCCGTTTTCAGAAGTTGGATTCCCCCATCGTCCATCTGGCTGCGACAAAAGAACCCCGACTTTCCTACTAACTGGGCTGGGGCGGCTCGGCAGCCAACCAAAGAGATTCGATGGAAGCTCCATCGAGTGAGTGGCTTCACAGGGGAGAAAAAACGCCGTTACGCCCCTGCACTGCTGCAGGGCACACCCCGAAAGGAACCTCGGTTCGCGAAAAAACACCTTGGCTTAGTGGGAAAAGTCAGCGATGGATCTGCCTGCAAAGATTCAGAATGCTTGGTTTTATGCAACAACCTCTTGGGGGTTCTCCAATGTTCCCCGATGTCGCTGGCTCCCTGCAGCTGAAGAGGCTGCCTGCCACACACAGCCTCGAGGCATGAGAACGTTCTCTCGAGCCGTGCGTTCGAGAGTTCGGCGTTCGGAAGAAGCTGGAGGTTCCAACAAGGCATTGGAAGTTCCATGTATTGGACGTAATGTTTGTTGGTGTTCAATTTGGTGTTTGGTGTATCCAAAGAATGCATTGATGTATCAGGAACTTCCAATGCATTGGTGTTGGGTGTGTTTTTGTATATTAGGCTCGCGATGGCTCCAACAAGTCCTCAATAAACCAATCCAAATCGATCATGACATCGTGATGGCTGCTGGGCACCAAAGTATCCTGCAACTCCTGTACTCTAACAGTATATACCCTACCACTGCGACAAAATGCAGTCCTTTCCTCACTTCTTGGTGTGCATATGCAAAGTGGAGCATGTATAACTCTTCAAAAATAGGCAAGCAAGTCATTTAGGGATACTTGGAGTCAGGGACGTGCTTGCAGGAATTGGGGCCGTGAGTAGGAACACAACTTTGTCAGAGAAAGTGTCGACTTGACAAACTCTTTGTCATCTCACCAGTAGTCATGCCATTCGTTAGACTGATGGAGTCCTCTCTGCCCTCACTATCCTCAGTTCAAACCTATAGCAACTGATTAAGGTCAACTAAGCCACCCCCGCAAGCTTTCAGCCAACATCGTTTGTTGATCTTTTGGAGGCAAAGGATCTGGGAAGGCCAGCCCTCTGCTGTTGTCCCAAACCAGAGAAGCACCAAAGAAGATCGCGTTCCAAATGCTTTCAGAATCTGCAGGTATTATTTTGATTAAAATCTAGACACGCAAGTCATTCTGAAGCACTCTAGAGTTATGTCGGGCACGCCAGCCATAGATACAAGGAGCCAAAATAATTGTATAAAGCAAAAACAAAGCAAAAAAACAAAAACAAAAGGCAAAGCAAACAAAAAAGCAAAAAAATGTAGCTGTGCGCATTTGCCGGTTTTTTTTCACGTTTTTTTCGCTTTATTTTCGCATTTTTTCGTTTTTTTCCTAGGAGGGTACAGCAAAAACATATTTGTCGCTTTTGTTTTACATTTTTTTCGCTTTATTTTCGTTTTTTTTTCTTTTTTTTTTGTTTTTTTTTTTTTTTATTTTATTTTTGTTTCGTTTCTTTTCGCTTTTTGTTTTGCTTTGTTTTTGTTTTTTGCTTTGTTTTTGCTTTGTTTTTTTGCATTTTCAGTTGCTTTTATTTTGTTTCTTTTCACGTTTTTTTCACAAACAACATTATTTGATGGTTGGCCATGTATGGCTGCCATCGCCCAACATAACTCTAGAAAATTCCATGTACGCGCTTGCGTCAGAACCAAACCTTCTGGATACAAACGCATACTGACCGAAGATTGCGGACACGCAAGTCATTCTGACAAGGTCGTTGTAGCTAGTCCTTCATCCAACAACTGACAGGAAACTAGTACCATAGTGGTTCTCATGTTCTCATCTACCCTATACCCGGTCCCCACACCCCTCACCACCTCCCCATCTCCCCACCACCCCCCAACACTCCGCACTCCGGCTCGCGGGGAACCCTGGGCCTCATAGGCGGTCTCCGCGAGTCCCACCAACGGCTGCAAGGTGGTCACCCATGCCTCGGTGACGCTTTCGCTCCCGCTCCGGACCGGAGAAGACCGAGGGTTGGACCCCACACATCGACTCGAAGAAGAATGGAACCTGCGAGTGATGGACGACAAAGAACAGGTCAGGTGTATACTGCTTAAAATCTACTATATATCTATATACTGCACTTATATATTCTTGTAATAGATGTTCACTGGGCTGGACTGGTGCGCTGTTTTTGTCATGATCCTCATCCTCATGTGCTTTTTATGACCTACTTTAATGGACGTCATGACGATCCATGTCAGGACTCTCCAATTGAGGGTCACCTATGGAGGATGGACTTACCATAGTAAGTCTTATTCAACGTCATCACCATGACCATGATCTGATTTCCTACTTCCCCAAACCCAATCGAAGAAAATACCGAACATGCACTTCAGTAGATAGAATGTATGGATCATCCCAGTATGACCATTTTCCCGCTGTCGCTGTTGAGATTTCCCAGTGGAATTCTATCATATGTACTGTTAATACTCAAGTCAAAACATGGTTATGTGGATGGCATGGCCCCGGATGAAGATTACAAACAGGTTGTTGTCCACGGGCTTCGGGTAAATTGCGTCAGTAATCAGGGTTTTCTGCGACAGTACTTTGTTTCAGGGTTTTTTGCGACAGCTCTGGGGAAGGTGTTTCTTGCAACAGTTCCACGGGTGTTTTTTCACACGGTGAGCCCGGAACCGGTGTTTTTGTGGACGTCTGCACGGTGTTGTTTGCTACGGTGGTGTTTTTTGCGTCAGTGAGCGGTGTTTTTTGCGACAGTGGGCAGCCCACAAATCGTCGGAGCGTACGCGAGGTGTTTTTTGCGACGGCGGTGTTTTTTGCATCAGTGAGCGGTGTTTTTTGCAACAGTGGTCAGCCCACAACTCAGTGGCGCTGCGCCCTCCCCCCCGAGCCCCCCCCTCCCGCTCTTTTTTTTCTATACCGTTATGCGGACCGCTGCCGAGGATGCTGTGGCGGTTGTCATTTTGGTTGAAGCAGGCAGGCTGCAAAACTGAAGGACGTGCATGCTGCAGGATCATGTTGTGATGTTGCGTGCTGCTGCGCCCCCCCCCGCCCGCGCTTGGACCGCGGCTTCCAGGAAGCTATGGCGCAAGCAAGTCATGCGCATGGGCGCTTGTCGTTTGTTGTAAAGCAGGCAAGCAGACGCGCTGGAAAACTGCAAGACGTGAATGGTGAAGGCTTATGTTGAAGGCTTATATGTTGGACTGCTGCTTGCTGCTGAAGCCTCCCGCCGGCAGGCTATGTCGCAGCACATTGGGCACGGCACCGCACTCTGTTGTCGCGCCGTAGACATCTTGGTTGTAGCAGGCATTGGAAAACTGCTAGATGTCCATGCTGAGAAGGAAGCTCGACTTGTGAGATGCGGTGAGCCTGCTTGCGGCTTCGGGGGAGAGGCGCTGTGCCCTCCCCAAAGCAGCGCTCGCATCAGCTCTTGCATACGGCGACGGAAAGAAGCTGTCGCAGAAAACACCGGTCAAACAAGCTGTCGCAGAAAACACCGGTCAACCGTTGCAAAAAACACCGGGCAACCGTCGCAAAAAACACCGGGTGGCGGTCACTGACGCAAAAAACACCGGTCACAGCTTGGAAAAACACCATACAACATAACTGTCTGGAAATACCCTGATTACTGTTGCAATTTACCCTAGTCCCGTTGTCCACTTTCATGATTGAGTGTAGGTTGGCGGTGTACTCAAGCATGATGTAAATTCTGGTGGTTACTGGATGCCGGCGCCAAGTTGGCTGGCCGCCTTCCGCATGCGGGACATCACAACAGTATAAAGCTTTGGAATAGCCATCATGGGCAGCCTCCGACCCTGCGCATTGCTGATGGCTTTGGCCAGCAGCATGATCTAAGGGGTAGCATACCTAGTTGGTTGGACCAGTTTGGAGCTGCCGAACCTGGGATGCCATCTGCATTGACGTGTTTTGTTGGATGAATTCAGCCTGAGATGATCGCGAATGTGCTTCTCCACCACAAGAAGCCTGAAGCACCTCAAAAAGGCTGTAAGAAAACAAGAACACCAAACATGTCCTTGTGGACCTTGGAAATCCCTTGGCCCGGATGCGCAGGATCCTAAACCTCTCAAGAACTCCCCGTTCTGGAATTGACCCGAATTCACCTCTCGGCGAACGGACGAGAGATGTGAACACACACCTCCGAAATCCACGCGAGTCAAGGGACAATAATGAGGATGACCATCAAATAGAACATCCGTCCACACATCAAAAGTTGGGACTTGCTCCCCTCCTGCAAGATCTCGGTTTCTTTCGGAGGGCCAGGACGGCCCCCCAACGTACAAGCCACATAAGGAGGGGCCACCTACAGGCGATTTCCATGGCTGTCTCCAGGGCTGTTTCAGGAAGGCCACCCAATCAGCAAGCCCATCACTTCCCCTCCCGTGATCACATATCAGGTTCCTATCATTAACCATAGGAATACACATTATCATCTTGTATCCATTTGTTAAAACCAGCCTGCTGTTTGGAATACACATGATCAAACGGTGGCTCCCAAACGGATGGGTCTTTGTCGGCGTCCGCTCCCGATGTGTCATGCAAACTGGACGTGGTGCCTGGCCATGCCCCAAGAGGAACACCATATAGGTGGACATGGGCTAATCAGCAGCTGGAGGATTCATGTCCACCAACCACATGATATACATGATTGCTACATGATTCATGATTAAACATTGATCTACATATGTATGTCTGTATATTATACGTATATACTATTATGTATATAATTCTATATAATTCTATCAATGTATTTAAATATGATAAACACAGTATATGCCCCGCATTCGAGTCAGCAACTCCACATCTTCCCACGCCTCCGCCAAACACCCCACCCTTCGCTCCTCGGGCGTCCCTTCACCAGCACTCTCGGGGGTGATGAAGCTGAGACACACAGACTTCTGCTTCCTGACAGGTCCAGTCATTCAAAGCTGTGACTTCCTGACAGATCCATTCTCGGGTTTCTTTTTTTTTGTTTTGGTTCTGTGTCACAGCGCGTTCTTTGGAACGCCGTACACAAAAAAGCCTGGTTGAGGAGATTCTTGATTCACCGCGGTGAGGATTGGATATGTTTGGATGCAAATGTCCTGTCTCTGGTTTAGAGAAGGATGTGCAGTCAGGAGCTTCTCCTTGTGCCACTAGAGTTTATAGGAGCAAGTGACATAACTCTTGAACAAAAATTCTCCAATGTCTCTAGTGGCTGTGTCCCACAGCCCCCCGACAAACACCATGCTGTGCTTGCTTTTGACCATCAGCGCTGCTTCTTGGAACTGTTCTAATTAATTAATGCTATTTAATGTTGAAGGACTCCCAACAACCCATCAAATTTAGTGGATGTTTTGTCAACACTCATCGGTATGAATCAGGCTTTATATGCATTATGGATCTTGTAAGCCAAAATATGACATCCAAGCCACACCAAAACCCAATTGCGAGCCATGCCTGCTTCCCGTCCCACTTTGGTGACCAAGTTTGGACATCCAAGCATCAAATAGCGAATGCGTGTCTTTTGCACCTCCAAAGGCGGCGAAGGATGTCCAAAGGAGTGAAATGGCGGCCCGGTCTGCATCACCGGAAACCATGCTTTCCATGGGTGTCAAGTGAGATGAGGCAGGAATTGGTGCCAGGGCCTCACCTGCCCAAGCAAATGACTCCGGTGTCCAGGAAGGAATGAGCAATGCTCACCCTTCGGCCCCTGCAACTGGTTATGGTATATATATGCTGCAGGGCTTCCAGCCACTTCCGTATGCCATGCGTATCCATGCGTCCCCCCGTCCCATGTGCCACCAACTTCCCTGCGCCATGCCAAGGCACCAACTGCTGCAGCTTCCGTGAGACTAAGGACTCGAAGACCAACTCATCCACACAATGTACGATCTCCTGGGGAAGCCCGTGAGCCGAGCTGAGCTACGTCAGGAGACTGACTCTTCAGACAGGGAAAACACGCTGTTTTTGGGAGGCGGAAGAGGAATAACCAGCAGAAAAAAAGTAAAACATTGCAGTACATATGCAATTCCATCATTGGCAATTCCAAGTCTCCAAAGCGCAGCAGTTCAAAATCAACTCGCTCACCTCATGGTTCAGGGACACAGAATGATGCACAATTGAAGAACCGAAAACTCTTGGGGGAGTCCCTTTCATACATGTGCTGATGTGAAGCAATGAAATGAATGGGGGTTGGATGGTTGGACGCATCTTCTGGGCACGTGGTCGACACCATCAAGGGATTCTAGGGAGCATGTGCATACATCAAATTACGCTGGTAGCATTTTTTGTCAAAGATAACCAAACTCAAACAAACAGCTATTTACCATATTTCACCCTTGCTTGTCCTTGCCGGTGTCTTCAAAACAAACAACGAAAAATACACCACTCAACACCATTCTTGGCTCTCCTTCTGGTGCTGAAGGAGGGTGCCTATGGGATGGTCAAACCCAACCCTTGGGCATCGAGCAAACCAACGAATTTCACACACATGGCTTGAAAACAGCAGTGTGAGGGTCAACCGACAAAGATCGGGTAGGTTGAGCACTTGGAAGAGAGAAGGGTGGAAACAACAGAAAATGAGAAAAGCTCGTCTCACCAGTCTCCTTAATTATGGGTTTGTCTGAGGGAATGCTGTCCGAAAACATGGAAGCAAACCCCTACTGACCATAGCAAACCCACACTTTCTATTCAGGCTTGGTGGGTATATCAAGCCAACAAGTGAAACGAGAACAAAAATGGCCACAACAGGATCCGAGTGACGATAGCCGTGTCTGCAAGGAAGGTTGTGCCCACGACCAAAGCAGTGAGGCTGATCAAAAGCCGAGGGATGAAAACGCCAAGCGTAACGAAGATCTTCTGTCGATTGGACATCCGCCTCGGCAATGTGGTGAATGATAAGATTCCCGTCACGGTGAAGTACAAACCCATTCGATATCATTCAATGATTGCATGAACCAAGCAGAATATACCAGCAAATCAGTACACTGAGAAAGCCAGGTCGATCTATTTAACATATGAAGCGAACCCAAAGGTCGCATCCACACGACCGACCGCAAAAACGACAGCTCAACCCCGCAGCGTACGTGCGACTTCGTGCGGCAACGCCGCTGTGGCCGCTAGGCTACGACCTTTCTGGCGCCATGTCGTGCGAGTGTTCTACTTGGCGCCAGTCTGTAGGTGTCCCTTTGAGGATCTGAAGAATCCACTATCGAGGTGCATTCAAAGCATCCACTGTTGTGGGTTTGCACCAGATTCCCGCACCACAGTGTTAAAAGCTTTTTGTCACTGAAATCGAAGGATACAGTAAAAGCAAATACGTTCTTTCAGGGAACGGTTGCTTCCCGGACGATGACTTCAGTGCCTTTCTGCTAATGATTGTCCCTAGCTTCTCAAGCGCTAATTTCTCAAGCGATTTCTCAAGCGCTAACTCGCTGACCCGCTGATTTCTCAAGCGCTGACGCAAACTTAACTTCTTGCACCCGGGCTGCGGGATGGTGTAGCCATCATCACTTGCGATGATCTGCCCCGAGCAGTCCTCGCTACTCACCTCCAGCTAAAAGTTGATCTTGACACAACATCTCCCAGGTTCTTACTCCACGACTTTAGCACAGCTTGCAAAATCCCACTCCATGCTGCTCATTCAAACGTCTGGTGCAAAATAAGGATTTTTGATGATTCTGGGTCCGATTCGGCAGTTTTTGGACCAAAATGCCGGGTGCCTTCCTAGTCGATGGAATCGATTGCCACTAGGATTCCTACAGATTCCTCAAGCCACTGTGCCAGGGGAGCGGTTTTCAGACCGTGGACCCCCCCGTTGGCCTGGTTGAGGCTTGGGAGCATCAGCAAAGCTCCCAGCTGATCCAAAGTGGCACGGATCTCTTTGGCCATGGTCAAACTCCAAATGCCAACTGCCACCAAACAAATGAATTGTCCTGCCGTCTGCGTGCCGGAGAACACGTGCTTTCCATTTTTTTTTCTGGTTCTTTGTCGTGCGCTCGTGCCGAAAACATGTGCCGGAGGGAGAGGGGGCGTGAGGCTCGTGCTGGATTCACCAGTTTGGGCTGAGCTGGTGTGGAAGAAGTTCAAGTACTTCGTGCTTTTGAGCATGTATTTACGGTCAACGAGGTGTGAATCAGATTGAAACATCTCGACTTGGACCACCCAACAAATAGTCGATGAAACTGTTTCCACTGATATAGTTTGTCATTGAATTGGATGTTCATCCGCCAGGAGAAAACGCCCCCACACAGAGACAGCACGGCAAAGACCGCTCGTCCTGGGATGCCGAATCCACCGATCTGTAGATAGACTTTGGTGCTGGTGAAGGTTGAGGTCAAACGATTGTGCCAGTTCTGGTTGCAAACCTGGGGCCATCACCGGACTGGATGGTAGATGGCAGAATTGCTGAGGCATAGAAGCTGATCAGGAAACATTGGGTATAAATGGCTCCGATGCCAGGTGCCTACTTGTGGGCGCCGTCGCAGTCAAATATCGACTCTGAACTGCACCACTTGAGTCAACACCCATTGGTCATTGATTGCGAGACTGGCAAAACCCTAAGTTAGTTGATCAGGACCCAAATCAAGTGAAGCAAAGTGTTTCAACCATCTTCTACAGCACCAGTAGGGTTAAGGGTCCACATCATCTCTTACCATTGACAATGCAAGGCTTGTGGCACTCCTAAAGTCTACAGTACAGTTTTCAACTTTCCTTGACCTCTGCGATGATTGGGGGAGTCGAAGGGATGTATGATGTGCTGATGTACTTATTTGGACAAATCAAAGAAGAAACAAACCAGCACAACGATTTGAAAGACTAAACTTCTCGAACTCCACCAGCGTCTCTTCATGCAAGTTACAGGTCCACTCAAAGGGGTATCCCAAGGGCGGGCCTCTGGGGCGTAGCTACGGGGCTCCGCTTCTTTCGAGAGGTAAAGAAAACCACGATGGACAATGATTCAGGGCTCAAACACCAGGTCAAGCCCTCTCCGGACGACCTGCCCAAGACCGGACGACAACGCCGCACTCGCGCGCGCGCGTCTCAGCCGAGAAAACCCGCTCGATGCGTGAGCTCATGCTCGTACGGTCCATGAGCTCATAGCTGTGCCCCTCGAACAGGCGCCTCGGATGCAGGGGGAGTTCGGTACTACAACCCCACGACGAGAGCATCTCAAGGTCTAATGCGTCGATCCGGCCTAAAGGCCTAAAGATAGGAAGGTCTTTGTATGCCAAAAGTAGATGGTACAAAACACCTACCACTTGGAGCAGTGTCCAAGTATGTGGCACTCACACCTCTTGTCAGGCACAGTGATTTAGAAAACACGTCTTGAGTTTTGTGCATCTTCTCTGTTCCTCCTGTTGCCAGAAGTGTCTTGGAGGCCAATTTGAGACAATGCCAGACGATTACAGCAACTCACCCGAACTCACCCATACACCGTATACCTGCTGGAAAATGTGCTCATGCTCCAACTGGTTTCAAGCAAAAGTGGTAGCGATGTTAAGAACATGGTGCCCGGGACAATCAAATGGAGTCCCGACCAAGGAAGCTTGCTCGCAGCAGGGCAAGCTTCGTCTTGCGAGGCTAAACATCTGTGTCATCTGTGGGTCAAATCTTGGGGAGGTCTAACGCCCTAGACTCCAAACCCCCAAAAAAACACAAGTAAAAAAACACATAGGTAATAAACTCTAGGGCGTTAGACTCCAAACGTCATAAAACCACATAACAGTTTAAACTGTCATGATGTCCCTCGGAGCCACAACGTTGGATGTCCCTCGGAGCCTCGGGGATTTCTGGCCACATGGCGAGCCTGTGTGGCCTCGCCGTTTTCGCAACCAAAACAGTCCCTAACCGGGGCCTGCAGAAAACCGTCGCGCACACAGCTCTGCAAAAGAACAGCCGCAGAATCACTTCACATGTTGCAGGGCGTAGTGTTAACATGTCTTGACGACTGCAGGCCACCACAAGCTTTCTCGTGCAGTATATAATCCTCAGAAGATAGGTTGACCCCCGGCTTCATGCCCCCAAACCAGACCATGCCTGGTATCTGTTGGGAACGTCCCCGGGTAGTCGCGGTGTCAGTAGGGGTGCCAACTACCACCCATCCATTTGCAAGCAATCCCAAGAGTTTGGAGCCTTGCGCCTCAACACTAAAACATCAACCGACCCCAAGACGGGCCCAAAACCGGTGGGAGACGCGTACTACCGCGTCCGAGGCGCTGGTACTTCATGGAGGAAATGGTGTCCCCCTTGTAGGGATCACCATTCATGGTGGTGGCGATTGCAAACAAAAAGACCACCTGCATGACAATGTTGCAGCAAAACATCATCATGATCATCACCTGCGGTCAGCTTGCAGTTTGGTTAGGCAGAGCTTACCAGCAAAAACAATAGATATGAAAGAAATATATATATAAATATAAATAACAGTATAAAGAACCAACCAAAAACCGTTGATGGTGTCATCTTTACAGCTCAACTGTCCATATATCCTTCAGCACTTGTTACTTTGTGTGAGTTGGGCATAATTTTAGCAAAATCAGTACAGCAGCATAATCATGAAGGCAATCTGCTCAGCAGGACAGAAGAGAATCTTGCATGACCACCCTGAAGATTAAAATGATTTGGGAGGATCCAGATTATATACAAAAACAACCTTCGGCAAAAAATGGCACCAGCCCTTATTCGCAAAGATAGTATTCGAAGTCCAAGGTGTTCTTCTTCGACTTCCGTGGGGTTTCTCCGCTAGTGCTGCTTTGCTCTCGGGCCTTGTCAGACAGCCGCACATCCCAGCCAGGTGCTGAGGAGGAGCCAAGGCAAATCAGGATAGCAGCGTCCCAAATGCCTTGCATCATCTCATAACATGTCGCCAGGTCCGTGGAGAAAGAACATGAGAAGAAGGGACCGGGACTTTCCTACTTGGAGATGCAAGCCGCAAACATTGAATGGGCTCAAGAAGCGTCAACAAGATCCAACGGAAGCCACGTGCCTGTGCTTTTCGAATGTGCTCGGAAGGGGGAAACAGGATGAAACAGGTGAAACCCATCGGTGTGCCAAGGCAGAAAGCCCCCGGAAGAGCCACGAGAGGGTTCTGCCATGGGGGCCAGCTATACACGCTATACAAGCGTTTCCATGGACACGGCAGACCAACGGCTTGCGGAGTGTTGCTTGCGGATGTGTCTGAGGGACGATGGCTTGGCACCGACATGCACACACCGACACCTGTTTTCACAAATGAGGATCCATAAATGCTCAAAGACTGGTCTCAAGAATTCCCCCCCAAACCCGACCTCCGCCGTGGAGAATGAGTCTTCGAGCTTTTCTCTACCTATAGCCTATAATTAGCCTACGGCCTACTTTGTTTCTGGGGCGGGGGGGTCCTATGGATCTTTGCCGGTGATTATTTTAGATTGTCCATAGTTGTTCTTTTCTTTCAGGAAAAATGTTGAAAAGGTCGAGACAATCTGAATCTCACTCCTTGGAATACATGGAACAAGCTGGGCATACCTGGGCAACTTATGGAGAGTCATGGGACGAATAACTATGAATTGAAAAGCAACTACCTGGGACACCAAAAGCACCCAGAAAGAGTTTTGAATTGAAAGTCCACCCCTGTTTTCAAAGGCAACTCCGTCTGTCTTCACCCAAGCGACTGGGACACATGGGGAAGTCATCCTCCATAGGCGACTCGGTCACCTCGAAGGGACTGCTGACTGCTGTCAGGCCAAGGGGGTGTTATGGATACCAGGGACCCGAAGAGTTATAGACGATGACTGCACCCTCTAAGACTTGGGTTTCAATCTGTTTCGATAGCACAAGTCCGATCAAATCAGGTCCACAAACATGTGCAACCTCGCATGGGAATGGGCCACTGCACCACAATATGTAGGAGGCACTACTGCAAGTTGCCCTACACTTAAAAAGACTGTCTACAATAATATATATATATATACGTTCAATCACTTTACACTGCAGCTCTGCTGCTAACTGCGCCATGACAGTATCGTCCAGACAACTCCTGCTGCACATCCCACCCCAAAAGACATACATACGAGTACAAACAAAACACATCAAAACACAATACAATTAGTCACTCTAATTACACCACAACAAAACCAAACCAAACCAGTTAACCAACCAAACAACTACACCTGCCCGTGTCAACCTCGACACATCCTCCAGTTGGGTTCTGTCGCTCGACATGTTCCTCTTCGCTCGACTCGTCGCGACCCAACCGTCGTCGAGAGATCGACCGTCCCAAGGGGCCACGGACTTGACGGACTTGCGCTTCTCCATGACCTCGGCCTCCGGAAGCATCCGGTTTCGGCATGGAAAAGGCCGGCTGGGTGGTGTGAAAGCGTTGGAAGGGGGGTCGAAGGATCACCAACTGAAGGGCTGGAGGATTGGTTTGGGTGGTTCGCAACCGGCAGTGTCATTGAACAAGTACATGTAGAACGGAGGGCAATGAGACTATATGAGACTGAAACATACTGAAACCCATTGGTTGAGGGTTCTATCATGTTCTCCCCATGCTCGGTTGTGGGTTCTCTCATGTTCTCTCCATGCTCATCATTCATGGAATGGATGCAAGTGCCGGTTGCTATGATTCTCTGTCTTGGTCCTGGTTGAAAGTTGTGTGATATTCGCTGTTTCTCTGTGTGCAACCCTCTCAGCGGTTACACAGGGGAAGCCTTCCCATCATCTTCGATCCACCCGCGGGAAAGGGAACTACGAACCTCGAATGGTATGGTTTGGCGATGTCGCGAGCCCACTGCTGGAAGGAGAATAAGTAATTAGTATAATTGCTATACTAAGGCCACTTGGCAGCAAGGTTGCTAATATCATCTAATATCCAGAGTTTGGGGATCCTGAACCATACAGATCTTCTTCAATCAACCAAAAATCAAAAGAGACAAATCCAATGCCCCCCGGTCGCGCCTGGACGGACAATGCCACCGATGAGTCGCCAGGAGGCGCCTCTGCTGCTGTAGCCAGTGCGCCCCTTGGAGAAACTGGTGTCAGCCGGTTGTTCTCCTGGCCGACCGGATAAGCTGCCCATGACATGGAAAAAGCCATGACTCACTGGTGAGTGGTAGAAGAAGCTCCTTTCTTTTTCCGAAGAGGCCTCTCCTATAGTGACGGAATCAAAGGGATTCCTCCAATGGCATGGGGCACATGAGGTCTTTCAGAAGGTTTTAAAAGACTCAACTATACCGACTATACCCAACTCTATCGACTCTTGCAACTTCTGGCGTGAACTCCCCTGCTCCTTGTAGGCCTTTACTCCTTACTCTCCCTCCAACAATCATGGAAGTGGACAACCTCCTGTTTGCATGTAGAGGAACAATTAGGAACATTAGTGTTCCCAAGTGGCCATGCCATCCACATCACTGAATGAGGACCTTGGAGGGAGGTACATAAACCCATATAAGCCCTCAACCACCAATGTAGACGGAGGAAGCCCTGACTCACTGACGCAGGTTTCGCGTCTCGCCAGTCTCGGCAGGTCCTTGAGGACTTGTGCCAGCTGAGCTTCCAGCAGCGCCACCCGCCGTTCCAACTCGGCAGAAGCCAACGAGGCGGCTCCGTCTTCTGGATGCACGGAAGCATCGTGGGGTTGACTTGGCTGCACTGGCTGCACGGGGCCTGGATGGGAGCAACATGGAGCAAGCAGCTAGCAAAAAGACCAGCTGAAGTCTTGATTCTGTGGTGCCTTTTTGGGTTGGGAGAATCTATACATTCATTTGGTTGGGTGATCATCGGTGGACAAGGAAATGGGACAAACCAATCACAAAATGCGTTCACTCGTTTTCGACCTGTGTCATATACTGTTTGTCTGCTTCGAGTATCGGATGACACCATGGTAAATGTTGTGGATTTCCGGTAGTGGCATGACCTATGTTAGGCGGTGTGGTGTTGGGTTGCATGACACACATCAACACGGTTGCTAGTGATCCTGTGTGGGACTTCAGCTGCAGAACTCCTGAAGAGGGTCAACATCTCCACGGACCTATGTCAAAGCCTTCCAACATCGGCAAATGGCACAAACACTCAAACCATACTGTGGAGTGAGGGATGTAAAGTACCTCTTGTGCATGCTTGTGGAGGCTTTGCGCGACTGGATTGCGGGCTCATCTCCCGCAAACAGGGTCCAAACAGGACATTGATCATGGCACTCATTGGCACATAAGCTGAGCGCGCACGTTCCCGCTCTGTCTGCTGGCATCCCCCCCACTTCCGTCGCTTTCAGCCAAAACGCTTGTCATCATGGGCATGGGCATCTGCTGCCCCGGGCCCGACTAACCTTTATACAGTGATACGGGAGGCAAAATGAATCTCACTGGGCTGTTTACGGTGCTAAGTAGTGGACATACGTGATATATATATATATAATTATATAAACACCATCATTGATCGTGCTGAAGGAGTGCCAATGCCTCAAAAAAGGCCAAGAAACACCTGCGGGGCAGGGCAGGTAGAGTTTCAGAGTGCAGTGCAATAAGCCACCAGTCAAAGCAAAACAACCAATCAAAGCATGGCTTGCAAACAAGAGCATGCATTTCCAAACTATTTTCAGTTTGCAAGCATGCTGTTCGTCAGTAGTACCCAGTGGTCTTGGACCATGCTCAGAATGCTTTCCGAGTATCAATTCAATTTCGTGCTTCTGCCTTTGGCCTAGTGGCTGATGATCAAAGGAGGGCCTCTACTTACTTACAATCGTGAGACAATTCTGCGGCGTAGCTGTTACCATCATCCTTTTTTTGTGGGTTCCTGGTCCTGGAACCCGGAACCCCCAGTAAGAAACACCTCACCTGAACACCGCCATCACGGGCATGGTGCACGATTGTAGAATGTCATCATTGGCCCCAAATAGGCAACTCATGGACAATTCATGAACACATGAACACAACAAGGAAACACAACAACCGTATTAGTATTGGCCCTGGAATTCATAATTCGTTTCTACACAATGCCAAGGTGACTTGTTCCATCCTTTTCCACGAATTACTACAGCTCCAGAAGTTGTCGCAAAGGTATGACGATTGTTGGTGCAAAGATGATATATATACCACCGCGTATAATCCAAGTTGTCCATTTTTAGGGTTCAACGATTCAACAACCCTCCCCCAGTGAGGGCAAAGAAAGTTAGGGGACAAAGAACATCCAAACTATAATGAAGTATAAATTGGGAAAAGAACTGGTGCCAAATCGCAATGTCATTGCAAACAATGCACATCCCATGCAAACATACCATTTCCCATACACCATGCCAACCACTGCGCCGGGGAGGCAGCATCGTGAAGGTCTTGCCACTGCCAGTTTGACCTCACAAACATGACTGCAAAGAGCTGGCCAATGTCCAATGAGTAGGACAAAACTAAACAAACTTGTGCATAAACAAAGGGGCTTCGGTTCTGGACTCACTCGATGAACAAAACCACCCATAAGAGGTGCTATTGCACTGAAGAGGCCATAGGCGAAAATGGTGCTGTTGTAGCCATCGAAGGCCTGCAAAGCAAGGCATCATGCGGTTCTAGGGCACCCAAAAAGTCAGCTGCCGGCAGGTTCCCAAAATCTAGATATCGCCGCCCGAGAAGGACACATGATATTTGGCGTCCATGTATTTCCTGGGTGGTGTTGTAAGTGAAAATGAAAAGGCATCTTCCCAAGGTGGCGTCCCAGCCATTCATCGAACATCATGGCCATGGCGTTGGTTTCTCAGCCCTTCATGGCGGCCCATCCGCGATCGATCCAGGGGACCGAGAAGGTTGGGCCGTCGTTTTCTGGAGGCTCTGAACGGGTCTAAGCCAGAAGGGTAGGGCGGATCCATTCAATCCAATTCCAGGTGAGAGGTGCATCAACATAGGTCCAAGAACCACCCAAACTGACACCCTATGACTCCCTCAGTGTCTTGTCGCGAGGAAACCAATCCCCCCCAGCTTTAAGGTTTATCCATTGACTGGGTATGCAAAAAAATGCATTGGATCCACAGGGCTTGGTCTTCCTCTCTGACTGACACAGTCACACTCGGTCGCACATCCACTTAACGGGGTTTTCTGCAGTCATCTGCGCTCGGGCCTTCTCCACTTGTGGCTTCCCCAAGCAGTCGAAGACAGCTGCCTCAAAATGCACATGTCTGTTGCTAGACCAACTAAGGAGAAAAGCGGCTGTTCTTTTGTGGGTGCGGCTGTCCTTGTTCAGATCGTGCACGGCCCGAAGATGAACGGCGTAAGTTCATACTTCATCTCATGGTTCACACAGCTGGAAGTTGGAGGGCTGGAGAACAGCCATCAGGGTCATCACACAAGTAACAAGTATACAGTAGATATGAGGAAAAGGCGAACATGAACACTTCTTGTAAACCATAATCATTCTTTCACAACACCGATTCCATATTGATTCCATCTGATTCCTGTTGGCTGCTTTTTTCTCATCAGGGCCATCAACAAGACATGAGGACATGGAAACTTGTCTCACCCACCTGGCCTTCCCCCACCCGACACCACCAAGGTCAGGCGCGCGCCATCGCGCCCGAGACCCAACAAGCGCCTGATCAGCCGCGTCACCCAAGACATGGTCAAAGTTGTAGAGGTACTCCTGGATCATGAAGGCGAATTCACATTCAACATCTGCGATTCCATATTTCTTGAATCTTTGGGTTCGTTTCATGTTCAACTGTTCTTCACAAAGGAACTACTGGTCATCAATGTATACGCCCGGGCTTAACGATCACAAACACATCTCAAACACAAAACAGTGTTTTTGGGGACGCCCGGTAAAACTCTGTAGCGCTTCAGCTCTCCAAAGGCGGGAAAATGCACCAACATTCATAGAGATGGGTTGTGAAACCTTTTGCACTCTTGCTCCCATCAACATCCATGCAGGGTTGTTCCGTGTTCTATCTATCTGTCCGAGGCATTGAACTGGTCAAAACAATGCATCGACAAACAGGACTGTGACTGGGTCTTTGCAAGCGCTCACCCATTCAACCCACTCGAGAGACAATGATGACAACACAAATCAGCTAATCCCCTGCACAAAGAATGTCTAGCAGCTAGCAATGCCTCCAAGAACGATAGACCAAGTACTTGGCAGCTTGTAGCAATTACATCCAAAAAAACTCCATGCACCTGTATAGGAACAATTAGAAAAATTGTTTACATTGGCCCCGGAACCACCCCAATGTAAGCAAATATTCTATGCATGGAGTGTCTCGCCAGCGCAGGGAAACTCTAGCAGTATCATGCAGTATCTCCAAGAACGATCGACCTTACTTCAAATAGTTTGCGATCAAAGTACTTGGCAGCTTATAGCAACCTGGCTGGTGTTGTCAACTCACTTGAAAAAAGAACTGAGTCAGTGGGTTCAATTTCCCAAGTAAAGGTTGAAAATTACAAAGTATATCTGAAACCACCACCCAGGCAATCTTATGTGATTCTTCAGGGATCGACCCTTTTCGCCGATGGCAGCCAATCAGATCCCTTCCCGGGACCTTCACCCCGGCGTCTGTCCTGATCCTTGTCGGAAAAGACCTTGGAGAGCCGCGGGTTCAAACCCAAAGAATGGAGGGTGGGGAGAAACTGAGAGTGCAGTGAACATGTGAAACTCAATTGGCATCATAATTATGGGGTTCAAACCCTAAATCACAACAGCTTCAGCAGGGAATCGGTGATTCTACAATCCGGAAGGAAGTTTAGTTCTCCCTCCCTCTGCTGAGGAACAGGTCAGTGCACACTCCTTAGCCTTAGCTTGCCTAGACCTTGGCTTTCCAAGGTAGAGCTCTGCCATGCACATTGCCCAAGACTCCTGGTAGATGACACCTTTCTTGCATCTTCTATGGGTGGAGGTCATGGCAACATGCTCCAGGCAGAAAGGCCATTGTCCGCACCAAATGCGCGTTGCACGGCGTCCGATCTGAGCTTCTGGCCAGCTTGTTTCCATTGGCCTTCACAATCTTCTGGCTGCTTTCCAACCTGGCCAACGTGGGAGGGGATGGACCAAGTAACTAATGAAGTTAAGTCAATGCAAAAAATAGAAAATCTGGCGGCCAAGGACTCAGTTTGAGAGTGGGCTCGCCGAGCTACCCCACGGGAGGAAGCTCTCAAACACCTGGACCTAGATACATTGATCTGTTTCGGACACTGTCTGTCTGTTTAACCAACATAATGCCCGAGAAAAAATGTTCTCCATGGAAAATTGCCAATACTTCCCACCTGCAAAGCAAAATGCCACAACTCCCATGCAGTCAGTTTTCATGGTGTGCCTGCTTCAGCAAGGAAGTCTGACCGGTGCCTTCTGCCCCTCTGCTTGCCGCACATTTGCCAAATGACTTCGGACTTCCAGCACCATGTTGTCAAGTTTGTGAGGCATGGTGGCACTCCCCTACTCTGGGAGGCGCTTGCGCCTACCAACACCCACAATGAGCCAGCTGCACAACTCCTTCTCACTCAATGGTCTCAGCCGTACAGCCACCACCACATGTGGGGCCACGTCCTCCGCGTGGCGCTGAACGGCACTGAAAAAGACTGTCTTGGAAAACGTGGATCATCCAACCCTAAAAGTCCATGTATCGAAGACTCAGAATTACTGCCCGCCAATCTACTCCAATTATTGTACTCCAAGGTGTGAAATGAGCAAATGCGAAGACATAACCATAGACCATGGACGTGCGATGCTTGGAAAACACTCCAAATCCACAGTCCTTAAGCTGAACACAAAACATTCAAAAAGTCAAGGGAACAAGCAAGCGCAAATCTTGATCGTTGCTCCCTTGCGGCCACTCACTACTTGGCCATATCCATGAGAGCAGCATGGTTCTTGCTACGTCCATCCAACAACACATCCAGCCCAAGTCAATGTTCTTTTGGCAAACCAACCTGTGTCTGCAAGCTGTGCAACATGGATCTGGCAAACAATGCTCTTTTACTTTTCAAGCTCGTCACTACGTGTATCCAAACGTTGCTGCTTATGTGAGTGTCCTTGCTGGAGTATGTTCGAGTCAAGCGAGCTTACTTTTGAAGGAAAAGATTCGGGAACAACCTAAAATATCCTGAAATGGTTTTCAACATGGTTTCCAATGGAGGTTCGGGTGTATGTCAGCGATAGGGAGTTTTTTGCCCATGCCCAAATCTCAGCGTGTCGTGTCCTGGACCGTGCACTCTTCTCTACATGGACCGGTGGACACACCTGACTCGCAAAGGGATTTAAAGGGGATGTGGTGCTTTATCCGTCTCACAATCTGTTGATTTGTACTTACAGTAAAGGTTTTTGGCACCTGTTGGATCCTGTTGGCACATTCTCCACAGTTTCTGGTGCTTCTTTGCTTGCCCCATTCAGGCCCCTCATCAAAAAATCCACTCCTCCTCTTCTGCTTCTTGGGCTGCAAAGACCTCGGCGTTCACATAAATACCAGGCTGGACGGTCACACTCGAATCTGAGAATAAGACCAAGTGTGAAACAAGAAAGCCAACAACCCAGCAGTAGCATTTTGCAGACCATGACAGTGAGGAGAGGACCCCACCCTTCTGTTGGGTGGACTGTGGCCGTTTGCCTCACCGACCTCACCTGAGCTTAGACTCTCAAGAATCTCACTTTCATTTGAGGGCCAAGCTGGACTGGCCATCCTCTCAAGCCATCCCGGAAACCAGTGACGCCCACAGCAGGCGGGCTGAAATTCGATGAAACGATTGAAAATCAAACACAGCGAGGGAAAAACATGTACTAACTGTGACAGTCTGAAGCTGAGACATGTCCAAAACTGTATTTGTTTTTTGTTCCGGTAAACTGCATTTGCTGAGACATGTCCAAAAAAGGGCTCGGACCGGATCACAAGTAGCCTGTAGTTCTTTGATTTGGAACTGCCGTCCGAAAAATGTGTATCAGCTGATCTGTAGCACTGCAGCAGTTGTGGATGTTGACCATGATTTGTGCAATCTACATCGTTGACACCAATAACCTTCAGCTTCTCAATGTTCACTGCATATACCTTTCTTATACATCAGTACCTGGAGAAAAGATTGGTGGCAACCGGTTCCAAGGTCAACGTGTCATGCGAACTCCGACATCAATTGAGATGTGCTTGGGAGATCCGAAACAGGAGAAAGGTTGAAAGGACCAACTCCGAACGACGACGATATATTGGAGCCCAGCATGTCCTGCACACTGAAAGCCAAGCATCAAATGTCAAATATATGGTGGAATTGGGAGTCGCAAGCACCGAATCCCGAAGTCCCAAATCCAGTTCCACGAGGCGCACGGAACTCCAAAACGCCACAAGAAAAAGACTAATCCTGCAATCCTGGACTTCCATTGATTGGGGGCACAGCTGAGATCAAACCTTCTGCCCGCCGCGCAGAAGCGGCAGAAAATGCAAAAAAAAACAACACAACGAGCTGTCAGCTCACAGCCTTGCCGTGCCTGGGTCTTACGTGGTCTTACTGAATCTAAAGAAAATCACCTCGGCAAATTTCTAGAAATCATTGGAGAACTAACACCCGTTCCCCAAACAACCCACATATTAAAACCCTCATTGTAACCCTCATCAACCCCTTTTGTTTCTCGTCTTCGCGCCGTTCTTGAGAAGCGCCCGAGACGTGCCGACCTTCGTCTCGGGTCCTTTGAGGCGTAGACCACGACGTCTTCACCCCCGAAAGGTGCGAGACCACGACGAGAGAATAGACAAAAGAACATGTGTTGTTGTTTTGCTGGGAGTTTGGGCCACAAGGTGCGGTGTTTCTGAGGAAAGTTCTTGGTCCAGCAGTCACACTGAAAATTGCATAGTGGTCACGCCCTCTCTCTCTCTCTCTATATATATATAAATATGAATTACATATCAATAAACTTGAGCAAACCGTAAACAACTCAGCTGGGCGCAATGGATTCGCAGGAAGTATATGATGAGCTGATGAATCAGCTTGTTGGGGGGGAACCAGCGGGTAGGCTGGTAGGGGGAAAACAATTACAATGCACGCACCTTCAAAAAAGTGCCGATTCTCGTTGTAATGACAGGTTTCCACTGTGGGACATGTATTACTACATGTTATCAATACACGTTTTTCATTGCAGTGGTCAACTTGACTCCACTCGCTCGGGGAAGACTGCATCTATATTTATAATTTATACCCACTGTTCTTCATCAACCGAGGTCGAAGGCACTTGCGCCGAAGCCACAGCTCCTCTCATCAATTCATCCTGGCAGTCTCCTACAAGAGCAGGGCACGGTCTCGAGCTCAGAAGCTTTGAGCAGCTAAAAAGACTTGAAGGAATCCCTAAGTACTGTTCAGAAGTTCCGGCAATACAAGTGGGGCAACATTTACTGACAACTTCAACGAACGCAAACACGAGACGAGGGTCTATGTCTCGACTGTACACGCTCTATCTATGTCTCTCCTTGTTCTGGCCTCATAAATCGAACAGAACCGCGCCACCCCCCAACAACAACAAAAATAAGAAACGGTGCATGTTTTCAAGCTTAATGGCAGTTGTTTCTGTCAGAGCACGTGAGTGGGCTGGAACACTCCTCGACATGATCTTCCATCACACCGCGTTGCTCTATAAAGGCACTCTCCCGAGGCCGCGGCCACCTTGACTTGTCGCCCTCAGCTGCATACGTTTGCCAGCAATGAGGAAAAGCAATTCGGTGCAAGAATGCATCAACGCGCTGCCGCAAAGCTCTCGCCCCAACCTCACCACAAGGCAGTGCTGCCGAAACGTTTCGGTGCTCACCATTTGTCCAAGCACGGTCGCCACAAACAACCTCTCTGCATCTTCGCTCATTTTTGAACGACTATCACCAGATCTGGCCAAATCTTGTAGCCTAGAGGGCGACCAGTCTTTCAAGGCTATTGATGAATGGCGGTCTTGAACTCAAGGGCAAGCAACTGGAATAGATATTTTCAATTTGCCAGAACCGCGAGAAAAGTTCAAGACTTCAAAGTGTACTATAATAGCGTGAAAGCATAGGGGAAAGAAAAGAAGGTGGCCGCCATTATTCGGGGCGCGTGTGAGAAGGAGCAAGCGCGCGGCATCCACAAAACAGGAGCCTGCTGTGCAGCTAGACTACAGGATGCTAGAGGAAAACAACTGGCCTTCTTGCTCTGCCAAGTCCAATGGAGTTTGACCTTACCGGCGCAGCAATGCCGCCGAAGAAACCGTAAGAACAAGAAAGCACTGCAAGTTCGGTACTTTTCGTTTACCTGACAGAAGTCGCAACCAATGCGAGCTGCTGAATCACCACAACGCTTGCATTGGTTGCCTGCACACCATACATGCTTGCCCTTGCTGCTTGCTGGCGGCTGTGCAAGCATTGAACACCATGTTTGCATATTTACTACAGCCTTGTTGAAATGTTCCAAATGCTAACTGTTAGCTGCTAACTTTGGCGTTACGCTGCGTTAAAGATGTGTCCGTGGCCCTCCACACTCCTTGCGCCCATTACGCTGTCTGACATCCAACTGGCGCTAGCTGTGCAGTTTCTAAGTGCTCTGGGGCCACGGCCGCTCTGATTCTGGGCCTCCTTCGCGGCGCCGGCAGCTATGAGTTCTTTGAGGCCTGAAGACTTTGCGGACCGCTTCTCTCAAGACTCGGCCTTCGCAGCCACTTTTCCAGGAACACATCCTCGACCTCCATTGCACCTGGCAGCACAAGGAGGCCATGTGGAAGCCCTCAAAGAACTCATAGCTGCCGGCGCCGTGAAGGAGGCCAAGACAAATTTTTGGGGCCGTAGCAGCAAGGCGGAAGGTTTTGTGATCAAAACACGAAGGAACGACCGAGAGCAGGAGCGAAGGAACGACCGGGTGTGCACCGTACAACCACACGACTCATGGACCGTTACATAGACCTCGTTTGTGACACCACCGAGCACTCCACAAGGATGAGAACAACAAGAACATTATGCTCTGGGCTGCTGGCTAGTGATGTCAACAGTCTGTTGCACCTGGCATCGTAGCCAGATGTGTGCAAAATTAGAGTAGATCAACATGTGTTTTAGATTTATAATTTATATATATATATTATATATGGCCTTCCAGTCTGAAAGCAAGAGTATGCTCGACAGGCCTTGATCTGCCTACTTTCATGCATTGTTCTTGTTGTTTCCGCTATCATCCCATTTGGACAGATTTCCCTTATAGTTATAACATGTTATAACTGTTTGGGGAGGGTTACTGCCAAAGACTTGAGTCAGGGTGCATTTACCGATCAATAGCCAACAGCATGCTGGATAGTTTGTGGGCAACATTGATAACCCCCAGGTGGTGTCCGCATCACGTCCCCAAATCTGGCCAAGTAAGCGGCCCACTGACAAAAAAAGGGAGGTTGCACTGCTTCGGATCGGCTCGGGCTTAGGTCTGTTCAGTCATCCTGCCAACTTGCTGTTGAACAAAACAACGCACAAACATGCATGCTGGACCAGCACGGTCTCAACGAAGTCCTTGGGCCTGTCGTTCTGACCGATTTCCTTAATGCGTTCATCTGTGTCCGGCAAGCCGATGCCTTCGGCTTGAAGATTCCAGAAAAAAATCATTTTTGGGTCCTCCTGGCGGCTTGTCCAAAAGCGCTCGGCCATCCTCTCCAGGCTTTACAAAGGCGAACTCATCCGTGCAACTTTTGTAGAGATGGAGTGAGGGTGCAAAGTCACCACTGCCACACCAAACTTCATGAACCCAGAAGTTCTGCCGGTTCAGCCACGTTGTCTGCCCCGCCTGTAGTTTCACCGTTTGATGCTTACCCGGCCCAAGCTCGAGCCTGCAATCCCCATCCTCGAACTCCATGGGGCTCTCATCCAGCAGCGTCTTGTACAAGCGGCAGTGCAGCTCTCCGTAGAGCACACGAATGCTGCCCGCACACCCTCCGTGGTGATGTTTTGGGGACTGATAGCCCTGTGGCCAAAGCTCCAACACTGCGGTCAAAGGTCCCAGCTCTTGAAGGCCAAGACCGATGCCTGTGATTGTTCAGCCATCCAAGAAAAGATCATTATATATCACATAGGAATCAAACAGTGTAACAGTAACAAAACACAGAAACAAATGAAATCCAAACAACTGAAAACACAATTCAGTCTCTCAGCTCTCTTCATCGTTGTGACAAAAGAAAATGTTCCAAAACCCAGATACGAATGTAGGTCTTGAATTCGGTGCCAAATTTATTCTTCGCCATCTCACCCTTTTCCGTGAGTCTCCATCGCAAGGCTCCTCTTTGTAAAGAAGCTCTGATGGTTTCGATGTGTTTGGGCAGCACCTCCTCAACAAATTTGTTTACACCCGGTTGATGGGACAGGTCGCACACAAAACGCGCATCGTCTGGAAGATGTTCTGACTCTTTGGAACATAAAGCAGTGGCAACTGGCGATCGTGTGCGATGAGCTCCCTGACTTCCAAATGCAACTTTTCTTTCGTGTCCAAAGCATTCAACACCTTCTGAAATCCACACTCAATGCAGTCACAGCGGATTTGAAGCAAGTTCTTTCTGGGCAGTTTCTTTTGGATGATGACCTGGTTGTACCGGAACAATTGTCTCGGGGTCCGTGATCTCCATATAAACTCTTGTCTGTTGTCAAAGTCTCCCTCAGAACCTCGGTAGATCTCATCTGGAATCTGTTTGGCTGTCGCTGTCAGGTCAGCGTTTCTCTGCCAAATTCGCATGGCAAAAGGCACTCGAGCATTGTCGGTGACGCCTTCATACTTGTCTCTCACGGCACAATCTCCATAGTTTTCACAGGGCAACATGCAACACCGGGCCAACTCCTCAAACGTCCGATCCAAGAGCCTGCGCTCTTCTGCCCCCAGCACATCGGCACCTGCTTCTCTTCTTGCATGGCTGGCCATGGAAGCCGAGGCCTCTCCAGTTGGAACGCCAGACCGTTTAAATAACCAAAACAACTTTTACCAAAGGATCCTGCAGGATCTGAATCCCATATCCCCTGCATCGATGCTATGGCACAGTGCTTTGTTTTGTCTGCGTGCTCTGAAGCCTTTGACTCATTCGAGGTGTGGCGGTGAGACCAGACGATCGGATGCATCGCGATGAATCTATCTTCGCACTCGACGCGTGCAACAAATATAACACTTGGGAGACTTCGGAGTGGATCTGAAACTAAACTTGGAACCTTACAAATCCTAAACTATTCATTCAGCGACTTGCTTTGAAGGCTACGGTGTCTGGGACACCTGGATGGCATAAATAGAATGATCGCCACACACCTCTCGGCGCCTCGGAAGGACCTATTTTTCCGCGACGGGGCGTGACAAGCGATGCCCTGGAGGTGTTGGAGCATTAAAGGCCGACAATGGCACACTCCGGCCCCTTTCCAGGCATCACCCCTGTCAGTTGGCTCTTGATAGGCAAGTATACGTCATACGTACCCCAAAAATACAACTTGCAACACCACTTGAAGGGAAGGAACAGTGTGGCTTAGGTAGGCATGAGGTTTCCACCGGACATGGCCGCTGCCTGGGGGCTCCGGGTCAGTGTTTCTGATAATGATGAGTGGTGCCAGAACAGGAATTGGAGGTTTGATGCGGTTGGATTATGCAAATGGTTGCTTCTTGTTTTTCTTGTTGGCTCACGTGGGTGGTCGGTATCTATATCACCCACTGCCACTGGTGGTTGAGTAGATCAAACATAGACACTTCTATAATATCTGGAATACACTAAATCCCTTATAGTAGCAGTTGAACCGCACCAAACACCACCAGGAAGGATAAAGCGTGTCGTGGCAGCTGCGAATTACAGTGACAGTAGTAGCTTCGGAGAGGGCCGTCACAAGATGGCGCTGCTGCCTCGGGAGAAACGCAAGAAAATCAATAGATTGAATCCCTTCTCTAGGACACGTGCAGTGTGGTGTGGAGAGTTGTTCCTTGCGTGGGCACCATGGGCTATTAGATAGCATTGCAATGTGTGAATCCCACCCCGGTGCTGAGTCATTCATTCATGATTCATAGATGCTCCAAACCTACTTCCAAACCTGTCTTTGATTGCAACCGCTCGTTTTCAAACTGGTTCCCTCGGCGCCCAGCGTCGCTCCGACTCTGCCCCTGACAGCGATGGAGATGGCCCTTTTGGTTCTCCAGGGCGGGGCGGCGTGGGACGTTCAGTTCAGTGAGTCCTACTGCAATACTAGTGGCCCAACTTACTGAGCTTCCGCTGTCCATGCCGTATCCATCGATATGTAGCATCATGTCCCCACGTTCAAAGCAAAGCAGGAACATGGAGGATGTTAGGGACAAAATCAAACCAAACTTAACGTAATATATGTTGGGTGTCTTAAATCTATTCCTCAAGGTTTCCGTGCACTTCTGTCTGGTTTTCGCTCAATTTTGGGACCATCCCTCACACAAGAACCAAGCCGGGTTTCAGGTGCTCCAGGTACTTTCGGACGGTCCAAACACGTTCCCAACACGGCCTCCTAGACCTGGGAGGCCTCTCAGCTTCAGGGCCGCCTGATGCGCCTGGACTCGGATGGACTTGGATGATCTTGGATGGAGCTCCCAAGCATCTGCCAGCAGGGTTCGATTGAGTTCGTTGTCACATTGACATGACACAAACCCCTCGAGTCTAGTGTTCGTCAGCTAGACAGTTCACCCCGAAACTCTCCAAAACCTTTGGTAGCCTACTCAACACGTAGTCAAACATGACATCATTAGGTCATTTGCATGAACCGATCTGCATCCGTCTTCATCAAGGGCTCCCGATCTGCATCTCGGTTCAGTGCTCTGCCCCCAAAGCCGCTTCACTGTCTCCTCTCAGACGCTCATCCGTCGCCTGCTGGCTCCCCAGTCACGTCCTGTCCACCATCGCCTCTGGGCCCCAGGTACTGGACCGTCCACGAGTGGTCCTCAGATGAGATGTGGATGCCCGGAGTGATCAGACTGGTCACAGTGGCCGGACTCACCCAAAACCAAACTGGGGTTTTAAGTGGAACTTGACACATGAGCAAAACGAGAACATGCTGAATGACATTGAGTGCGTTTGAGTGCGGCACGGCACAGGATCCACTACCGGCCTGTTGCTTCTTTACTTTGGAACATCGAAGTGTACAGCCAACAGCTAAGAGTGAGACTGGTATCAAGGGCACTGGTGGCAAAATGCTGGGAAGAAGTCACAAGGACTGACTCTAGCATCATGATCGCCTAGCTGTTTTTCACAATTAGCTAATTAGACCACTTTTATGACAGGCCCCTTCAACCCTTCAAGCTCTACCGTTTGCTTGTTCGCACTGCAAACCTACCAACCGTCACCTCCTGCAGTCATTCCCGACCTATCCAAAGCAATATAAGCAATCAACCCACCGTCCCCTCCGACTTGCCAAGCTGCTCCACGAGCTCAAAGACTTCGCCGTCGCTGCTCTCGTCGGTGTCTCGCGGCGACGGCTCCGTGTCTCGCACCGCGGCGGCGTGCTCGGCCTCCCGCTGGGTGGGCCTGAGACGGGGGGGCAGCTGGGTGGGCATGTCACAAAGCTGCAGCTTCCTTGGCTGAGGGGGACGAGAGTCCATGGAAGGGAATCATTGTGAGAAAACGATTGATATAGAAGGCTCAAAGTACTGTATGGCTTGATGATGGCTTGCCCAAGGCACACGAAGTCCATCTGCGTTCGACTTTTACTTTAATGTTCCAGTGTCGTGGTGTCCTATATAATTGCAATTTGGAACACGCAGGGAACGAAACCCACAACAACAACAACAACAACAACAACCACAACAACAACAACAACCACAACAACAACAACAACCACAACAACAACCACAACCACAACCACAACCACAACGACAACGACAACGACAACGCCAACAACACTCCACAACATCAACATTCTTCATTCTAGCAGCCTAGCATTCCAAAATAAAACTCTTGCACGAGTGTCCAGTGTCTCCACGTGCCTCCCAACTCTTTCTACAACGATTCCGCTATGCCAGCACCACTGGGCTCACCCGGCGGCGTCAAGGACCGCAGGCGCGACCCCCGGCGGCGCACCGCGTCGCCGTCGGCCTGGCTGTAACTCTCGCCAGTGGCGGCGCGGAAAAAGGGGTGGTGCTGTGGAGAAAGAAGGCAACTTCGCAACCAAGTGTCCCTTTTTGTCTTTTTCTGTCATCTTAAATCTTTTACATCTGTGAGGTCCTAGTTACTCATATGCCCTGCAACTAACTGTGTATATTATGTATATAATATATATATATATAGACCTCATCTACATCTGTGAGCTCCTAGTCATAATATGCCCTGCAACTTTATATAATTGGATTCCAGTGATACCATGTTCATCAGGTCTCCACATGTCAAAGCACAGGCACAACTTCTGGGCTGCCCTCCAAACCTGTGGGTGTGACCTCCCACAAAAAGCCCAGGCCGCAGTAGGTCAGAATTCGCCCAGCAAACCTCCCTGATCCATTCACCCGTCCATTGGCTTGTTTCTCCGTCAGCTACGCTGGGAACTCCTTCTGCATGGCTGCGATGTAGGCCTCCGAGCCAGCTTCAAGAAATTTTCCCCTGAAGATTGTTGAGGTTGGTGTTTAAAAGGAACAGGCAACAAGCACCATTCGATGCAAAATGATGCCAGGCCATGGCCTCTTCCGACGCCAAAGCCTTGCCATGGTCCAAACGCTCGAGGACCTGGACGAAGCGATAAGCACTATCGGCAGCGGTGGGGGGTGGATAGAGGTGATGTGGAGCTGACCCACACCATATCACCATCCTATCAACGAGGTGATGTGGTCAAGGTGGTCAATCCAAAAAAGGACAGCACAATCATCGGCCCCAAGAAACAGCATGGACATCGCGACACGGTCGATGGAAGAAAACACGTAGATATATAGATAGGACAGGAGTCTTGACAGGAACACGCAATTGATTTCAAGCTGGGAACTCATCCTCCTCCTCCGAATCCCCGCCATCCCGAAGCACGAAGCACCGCCACGCCTTCATCACCCGCTTGGTGGCGCTGCTGTCGCCCCAGCCGCCGAGGCCGATCTCCGAAAAGCGCCGCCAATCGCACAGCGCCAGCCTTGGGCGCTCGAGGGGTGGAGCAGGATCGGTTCCAGGTAAAATGGTCGATCAAGCGTCTCACACCTGGGAGGGATTTAAGAAACTGGCACATTCTGTCATAAGTCATGATGACTCATGAAGATCGATCGATCAATCAAGCGATCAATCATTCAATCATATTCAATCAATCGCCTTCTGTGCAACAGGTCCCTTATTCGGCCCAAACACCCCCAACTGAAACGCACTCAATTTTAAGTTTCATTGAGTTTCACTAAAGGACTCAAAGCTCCTTTACCACTTACATGTCACAACCGCAAGGCCTCCACTCTCCATTCCATCCTCCCTCCCTCCCATGCCTGCCTCGCTGCCTCGTCCGTCTTCCTTCCTTCATTCCTCCCATTAAGCAAATCGAGCCACTCCAGCGAGGTTCGGAACTGCTCCAGGTCCGGAACTGGATCGCCCAGGCTTCGCAGGCGCTCCGAGAGCTCCTGCGAACGATGAAACGTCCGCGGAGGAGGACCTGCGTGAGGCCAGCGACCACCGGCTTTGAACGAAGCATGCGTATGAACCATATGCTTGTAACAGCGGCGGCAACGCACTAAGTGGCAAACACTCTGACTCCAGTGGTAATCATTAGATCCACCGCGCATGGGGCAAAATGTGGATGTGCTGGAGCTTGTCTGCGCGGTAACCGACAATCTAAACAAACGGTCCAAATGATCTCCAGCTGTTCAAGACAGCTGGATTGCAACAACATGGCGCAACATTCCAACTACACATGCAAACATGACTGCTGCATATAAAGTAAATGTATGGCCAATGTGCCCAATTATTGGCAAATGTTCTGATTCAACTGGGGTCGACTTAAACAAAGTAAAGCTTCAACTCCCCACCATCCCAATTCATTGGCGCAGAACGGTCACACAAGGGTCCTTATGATAGATCTGTAGCAGTCGTTCTTCTTCTGCGGCGTTTGAGCACACCTCTACATTAAAGAAGTATGCCTGGGCGGCCACAAAAAATAACCAAGGGGCTCACATCACAACCAAGAAAACATAGAACGAAAACTGCCTAGCTCTACATGCCTACATACGAAGCAACCCAAGTTCTTGCTGCCAAGTGTCCAAATCTTTGGTGACCTTGGAGGAAGTCGATCACTTCAGATCATGAGAAAAAAAACGTCGCACCGATGGGCTGATCGAACGGATGATCCTTCCGG
>CAXAMN010001414.1:0-52424 GCA_963970005.1 Durusdinium trenchii
CCCAAAAGACATGGATTGAGCAAACCCCCTTAGGCGGCCTGGGGGGGTTGAAACATCATCGGAAGTATTCCCTAGGAGTCCCAGACCATGAAAAGAATGGTCTTTAGGTGATCCGAGTTCAGGAATTCCCGTTACTTGGGTGGTGCCAACAAAATAGTCTTTGACTTCTAGGGTATATATACATGATTGATCATGATTGTAGTTGATGGTGGTTGAAGACCATGTCGTCACAGGCCCATATATGGGGGAAGTGGTTACCCACTCGTCGAAAGCCCATGGGCTTCGATGCTTCTAAGCACGTCGTTGGGGGTGAGGGGACGCAAGCTCCACCAGAATTTTTTGACCCTTGAATGCGTGAACGGAATGACTAGGTTCATGATTGACAATTGTTGGAGGCAAGAAAACGACTTGCCGTGACCATCCCCCGATCCTATGTGGTTTGTTCTATGTGCTCTTCTATGCTCTTCTTGTTCGTTTTTGTTGCTGCAGAATTTGGCTCAGCAAAGATCTCTGAGTTGGGAGTGGCGGTGAGGCAGCACCTGCGGTGATGTAGGAGCAGCACGAGTCGCACGAGTAGCTGCGATGATGCTTGCTCCTCAGCTTTTTTCCGCTTTGAAAAGAGCTGCAGCAACAAATCATGAGGATAAGAGGTGCATTGAACTACGCTACAATACGGTCCTTGTTAGCACCCCACAGGACTCTGCGGACAACCGTCGGGGCTCGTAGACACATGACATTCGATGCAAGTGTATAAGTGCAAAACCATGGAAGACCTTCTGTTTCGCGGAGTTTGTCAAAGAAAAGTACTCCCTACCAGCACCCGACGATAAACAGGTCTCCGACATGGTGGCTGAAATGGAGACTTAAGTACGTGGCTTTTGGGGTGACCTGGCAGGTGTCGGGTGCTGGTCACTGTTTTCATTCGTTTCTTCTTCACATGGCCCATGGCCCAAAACACGTGGCCCGGCAAGTCGCTCTTCATGTCGGTCGTCCCGGCCGGCTGGCTCGCCGCCGGGCCGTGCAGAACACCGGGCGTCTGAACAACGGAGGTTTTGGTCGCCCGCCCATGGGCAGCTCTTTGAAGGTTTGCAGCTCAAGCGACCGGGGGGAACGAAGAGGGCGAGTCTGAGGTTCTGCGAATTGAGCACACCACAGTTGAGGCACACAAGGGATGTTTCGATTCATTCATGTTTTATTGGTTAATTCTGGGGTTGGGCAACTTTTGGTCCTCGTTACTTCTATCTGAATTCGCTGGGACTCGCAAGCTACACACGTCCCTGGACGAGCGACAGAGATGAGCTTCAGCCGCCCAACCGTTCGCTCGCTCCGACGCCGGACTGAGTAGAACTTACTTGGACCTCCTAGTGTCTCTTAGGGTACCTAAGCCTATACTACGTAAAGTGAGACCAGCTCGGTCTTAAGGCGTATAGCCGTCCCCACGAACTCCCCCCGCCCCCAACGGCCATCTCTCCCACCTCGGGCCATCTCTCCCATCCTCCGATCCCATACCGCTCAGATTGGGTCCTCCTTTGGCTGGTGGGTTGCTCCTCCGTGACCTTCTTTCTGCTCCACCATCTCGTGGAAGTCGAGGCCGCAGCCGCCTAAGCTCACACGGTTCCTATGTGTCGCTCCGGGGGGCTTCGGAGGGGTCGATGATTGGAGATGAGATCCCGGTGGCATTGGATGAAGACGGTGTAGAACCCTCCGAGCAGAGCAAGCGCGAGAGAGAATGGGGAGAGGACTCACCGGCACGACGTGCTGGACAACATCTATAAGATCGAATTCAATCTAATTCATGACGTGGTAAGCAAGCGCTAGATGGTCAACGGCCTGCTGCCTGTTTACAGCAAGTTCACCGAATTGATGGCGTGAACATCTGTGATACACTTCAGAGTAGACTGAGTATCCCTGCCTCTCTTGAACCAAGTCGGCTGCCAGTTCAAAAGCCGAACTCACATGAAGTCACCAAACTCATCGATCTTCCAAAGATCATGGGATTCACCCCCCCAGACTAAAACACGGGTTCTTCCGGAACCCAACACGGTTTTCTCTTGGTCCTTTCCTTCGACCTTTCCCGGGAACCCTCCCGTTCTCACCCGGCTGCGGGCCGTCTCACCCCGGTGCGGGCCGCCAGGACGGGCTGGGCGAGGCGGAGGAGATGCGCGACGAGGCGTCCGCCCTGCGGCGCTCCACGCGCCTGGAGAGGAGCCGTGGAGGGCGGGACGGAGGCGGAGGAGGCGATGGAGGAGGCTGAGGTGGTGGGTGGTGTGGTGCTGTGGTGGTGGGTGGCGGTCTCGAACTTCCACCATCATTCTCTCTCTCTCTCTCTCTTTGTCTTTCTTTCTTTGTTTCTTTCTTGTTCTTTTTCTTTTTAAGTTACGTACTTAACATCTGAACATGATATTTTGGCCTTCGACTGGGCGTGGCCTGGCGTCGATTTTCCCCCTGGTGGAAGTCCAGCTTGCTGGGCCTCTAGGATGAGAGGACCCATCACCTGGGGTAGCGTCATGGGATCGTCTACCAGTTCTTCAACCGGAAAGGTCACCGGCGGGGGTCCCTGGTTGGGGTGCCCTGGCTCGTTGGAAGTCTTCAAAGACCCGAGAGGTTTGGGAGGTCTCGCACTTCGGCCGCACAGGGGGCCGTCCGCCGCTCGGGCGCCCGCCCACGCGGGCGGGTCCGGAGTGTGGCTCGTCTTCCATTAGTGGGCTTGAATGTGTAGCTGAGCTGGGGCAGATGACCTTTAGCTTTAAATCGGCCATTGGGAGTTCGCCCCCCTACAGCGATCTACAGACAGGTAGAAGAACAGAACGTTTTTCGTGATTTCCTCCCAGGCCATTGGGTCTGCCCATCCAACCCCTGCACCAACAGGACCTATCGGGAAACCCAGCTCAGCATTGATTCGGACAACAGCAGGCAGGGCGCCCACTACTGCTCAGCGTGATGCATTCGTTCGGCAGAGCCACCTGCTGCGGGGTCGGGCGGGTTGCGAAGAAAGAGGGAAAAGTCCAATGACCAGGGCGCGCCTTTTTTCGATCAGAGAGGTCGCCCTTGACCTGAGATAGGACCCTAATGGGATGGTCTATACCCTAGCAGTCGAAGCACCATTCCCAGTGGGTCAACGCACCAGTTTAACCAGTTCTTTAGTAACGCACCAGTTTAACCGGTGCTTTAGCAAAACGGGTGCTGGAAGCTTGAAAAGGCCGTGAAAAACCCGTGAAGAGGACGTGAAAAACCCGTGAAAAGCCCATGAAAACAGGGTGACAGGCCGTGAAACACCTGTGAACATTGGGTCTTGGAAGTTGGGAGGTGAAATGCGTCCTTTACGCGAACGCACCCGTTTAACCCGTCCTTTGGACTTGCTGGGATTGCTTTAATAGCCTTTACCGAACCACCATTGTTTTACTAATAAGGGTTTTGCACTACAAAACCAGATCCAACCATTTCAAAAACCAGGGTATAGGGTTCCGAAGGGCCTCCGTAGGGTTTGGTCTGGAGGATGATCCCGGCATGTTACATGGCGCCTCCTCTACCGGAGCCTTCGGGGCAGCCATGACTGGGTGAATTTCGTGACTGGGTGGGCTGTTGGCGACAGTGGAACATAGTGGAACCTCCTTCGCAAGGATTCTCCTTCGTGGGGTGGGAGGAAATATCGCGAATCGTGGACCCAGCAAAGGAAAGCCGCCACTCTGAGTGGAAAGCACTCATATAGTTGGGACATCCTGAAGCGAATGACTTGCTTCATCCGCTCAGGAAAGCTGTAGGAGGCCACCACCCGGGCTGCAGCACCTGGGCTTAAGCTTTGCGTCGCCTCGAGGCCCGCGATGCATGCAGCGATTTTCGGCTTCAACCGGCAGCTGACCATCCACAGGCGCCGCCTCATCCGGTCCAGTCGAGACGGCGGCGAGTTCTCTTTTTGGACGAGCCGGGCCGTCGACGGCGCGGTCGAGCGCGGTGTGGACCGAGACGGAGACGGAGACGCAGTCGCCGGACGGCTGGATGGGATCCGGGCCTCGCCTTGGTCACTGGACACGGCCATTCTGGGACTGTCATATGGACCGTATTGAGACAGGGCCAGGGGGTGGTGGGAAAAAAGAACGGGGGGGTGGTTTTCAGATAGGTACAGGTTCCTGTGGATCCATCCTCTGGGTAGACATGGAGGAGATCTGAGCGACAAAAATGAAAATGGGACTCAAGGACTGGGACGACCCCCGGCTGAGAACTCACGATCCAGTCTAAGACTATGTGACTATGTACTGTACCCAAACGCTCCATGTATGCCGCATGCCATGTATGCCTACATTGGGGTGGTTTTGGGGGTCAATGTAAGCATATATGGCAGTCCCATTAGTCGGGGTAGGACTTGGTGCGGCTCAGTCGGACAACAGTCGGACGACTCAGCGTGCCAAAACGATGGGTGGGTCCATGTGAGTTGGGAGTGTCGTTCTGTGCCGCCGAACTTGGAAGTCGGGCTTGATCCAGATACAGTAGGGCTTGAAACAGAGGCTCCACGCTTGGGACTAGGATGGGGCGATTGTGTGGGGGGAAGAAGTACCAATATTTTCAGGTGCAATTTTTGTGTGTCGTGGGATCAGAAGTGGGCTCATGAGTGGATCCGGCTACCCTCGGTGAAATCGTCAAACAGAGCCCCAGGAGGGGCAAACCAGTCAAGATATTCTTGGATTTTGGATGATTTTGGATAAAGGATCTGATACATATGAATTGAATGAAACATCTATAATTAACTATGAATGTGAGGAAACAATAGGACACAGCTATATGTACGTTGATTCGAAGTGATGAAGACCATTTGGGAGCTGCTTAGATTGAGGGGGGATGGAGTGGCTTTCAGGATTTCATGATTTGGTTTGGCCCAAAGGGCCCGAAGGGTGTTCATTCACCTTCAAAGGGGTCACCAATGGAAGCGCCTACTACTTAGGGACCTCCAGCCAGGTGGATTTGGCACCACTTTCTCCCCCCGTTCCGCCTGCGGGATTCGGGCTTCCCAGGAGACGCTTGGTGCAGGGGACCCTCAGGGAGTGGCGGCCCGTGGTAGCTCCGAAGGACCATTTGGCCAAGCCATCAACATGGTTGATCTGGTTTTGTAGCGTCAAAGTCATGTAAAATCCCCCAGTGGTACAACCTTTGGGGCCACCAGATGTGAAATGAGACCCAGTGAGCCTGGGGTTTCAGCCCATTTGCTTCGTTTTTTTTTCTCCCAGGGTCCCTGGCCTAGTAGTGAACCATAGTGGAGGAGAAGCTTCTTGACGTGGACATGGTATGGTAGCAGGATATAGCAGAACTTGCTGAGGACAACGGTTTCAAAGTGAAGTGAAAGGGATTCCCTAGGCTTCCAACAACCATTGGTTTAATGGTCTGACTCCCGAACCACCGGCTGTTTTACTAAGGATCTTACACTACGCAACCAGGTGAACCGAACTCTTTGAATGGTCGAACGGAAGCCGAACCGGGGATTTGCTGGTGCTTTGGCGCCCAGCCCGGTCGTCCGCGCGTCAGACCTTTAGACCGGTCCGTCGCCCGAGTTGAGCGCTTCATGTGCGTACTGACCACTGAAGTCATTGTCATGATACCTGGCGAATTGGGTGGATTGCAGTCATGGCATGTCATGGCTACCATCCAACATGGCGAATTGCGATGAAACCAGTGATGGAAAGCATGGCGCATTGCTTTCGTGAGTCTTGACTTTTGAGCACCATTGGGTGTTTCGATGTGTTTCAAGGTCTCAAACGTCGGGGGCCGTGGATGGGACGTGACGGGGCACCCAACGTCCGGCACCCTCCATGGAATCGCGCCCGACCGTCCTTCATGTGACTGCGAGGGCCGGTGCGTGGCCTGCGGCGGGTCGGACTGCCGTCGGGCGACGGAAACCAGTGAGACCCAAACGAGCCGAATTGGTGACCCGGCTGAGGCGTTCGCGCATTTGTGCTTATGTCCTGAGCTCAGGGGTGATGATAGAGTTTTGGAGTGGAGGAAGGCTGAAGTGTGGAGAAAGGCAGACTTGGCATGACCTGGCCGGCTGTGATTGACCATGGCCAAGATCATCTACCTGCAACCTTTCTCCTAGACATGGTGTGCCGGATGAGGAAAAAAGGAGGCGAGGAAGCAAGCTGAGGTGGCCCTATTGCTTTTCCTGCCCTTGCTGGTGGAGATGATTGTTCTCGCACCCTGGCAAGGGCAGGCGCTGCAGTGTTTGTACATGTCTTGCTGCCACTCAACAGGGTCAGTTCCCTGTGAAGACACTCCCATGGAGTCATAGACTTGAAGGTTTGGAGGTCATGGTGCCCCTGGTGCCCGGGCTCTATTTGAGCAGTTGAGCATGACACTGAGCAGTAGAGACTGGCGTAAGTTCTTGCAGCATCTCCACAGCTGAGAAGCTGCGAATTGGACCAAGCGTGACGCGCGCGTTGTCGTGCTCGTGATTTTGGCAAGGCGCTGCTCTCCGTGTGGCTCTTCTATGGCAGCCTCTCCTACCAGAGCATCTTCGCTCCTCAGACCGCAGCGGAGAAGCTCGCGAGGTCCCGAAGAAGCCACGTAGCGTGTCGAATAAACGTCCGAAGGCTTGATGGCCTCTAGTTCGATGAGCCACATGTGCACAGCAAGCCGAGAAAGCATGGCCTTGGGTTCCGGGATGTTCCGGGTGGGGTGGGTGCCACACACTCAGGCGGTCTTCGCTGGACACTACGCCAACTTGATCTGGGAGGCGAGACGAAGCCACGGTGTGGCGGGGCAAAGGGTGCGCAGCGACAGAGTCATGTGCTGTTGAAGAACCGACCCATGTGACATCCACTGAGACAAGTTTGTAAGACTTCCTGAAGTCGAAGGGCTAAGAATAGCCCCACGCGTCGGTATTTCATCATGACATGAGTCATGACGTCGGTGGCAGGGGAAACGTTGGAAGTGCTCACCGCTGGCCATGTGTCGAAATGGCCATGGTGTTTGCCAAATAACTTTGAAGCAACTTTGGAGAGGTCCCACGTTTGCTGTGATACTCCGCACACAGCACTCGCCTCCTTTCTCTCACGCGCAGTTCTTCGAGTGCTGTGAAGGGATGAAGGCTCCGAAGTAGAAGGAAAGGCCAACAGCCAATACCTTCAAATGTCACAGGTGAGCAGTCCTGAAGAGTGTCTCCCACACAAACAAAAACACACACATTCTGCCAAATCTTCATTCCACATCGTTTCTATCAGTAGACTTCTACCATTCTTCCCACCTGATCTTCGTAAGCACCCGACCTCTTCGTCCGAGGACATCACCCATGCGAGGCCCTCCCTCGGATCCGGCACCCTCCATCCGCAGAAACGCCAGGATTTCCTCTCCTGTGGCCTCTACTTACCCGGTGGGAACCGGCGGCGGCGCGAGCGCGCTTCGTCGCTGTCGCGGAGCGTCGAGCGTTGAAGCAGGGTTCTTGAAAACTGTGTGTGCACCTGGAGGGGCATCACTGTAGAGTATGAATGGGGTCTGTCCTATTACCTGTAACAGTCAGTAAACAATTATTACTATTTTGAACAAGGCCTTTAATTACTAACCATCATCATCCACTGATCCACTGTTACAGGTTATTAGGATAGACCCAAAGTATGAATATTATCATGAAATCAACACTTTGGAGAAATTGATGACCAATGGTCGTGGGTGCATGGTCAATGCGTTGATCACCCACAGAAATGGGGTACTGTATGTTCCACATCTACTTCCGTGCAGATGCCCCAGCAGAGGTTGTTCTGAACCCTAGTTCGGCTATCGCAGTTCGGTACCCTAGGTTTTCCGGGCCCTATATTGACGGTCACTTGACCTGTCTTGGCCCACAGGTGCCCCCAAAACCACTGGGTTGGCCAAATGCCGCGAGGAGACCCCAGAAACATCGGGACTGCAAGTGACCATATCCCTGCATCCAACAACCACCCTGGAAGTGCAGGACTTTTTGAAACATCCAAGAGAGGTCAAGTGACCTTATATAAAGGATCCTACTGGGGTACCTATGGGATGGCCTAATTATAGGGTTCTTCAACCTCTGTTGGATGGTCTTGAGGTCTTCGTTCGTAGAGGAAGATCCTCGACTTCACTGGTGCAACGGGTCGATCTTGGACTTCTAGGGGTCTAGGGGTCGCGGACTGTAGAGGAACACAGTCATACATACACTGGAAGTGGAACATGGCCACAAAAGGAGGACCGTGCCATATGTTTTCTCTTCTAGCAGACCGTGCCATCCGCTTCCATGATTCCATCAGTGTTGGAGGGAGGCTGCGCCTGAAAAAAGAGGTTCCTCGAACCTGGGAGAGACCAATCACATGGACCTTTGGATGACTAGTTAGTTGCATGTGTCCTTTAGATGAGTCCCCTCTCGGTCAGTTTAGTTGGACTAGGAAGATGGACCTTCCAAAGTCCCCTCTTCTTTAGTAGAAGGATGCACCTTCCAGAGCCATCTCAGTGGTTTTCCTCCCAGACCTCTTCCGAGCGCCAGGCCCTTCGCTGCCCCGACGCGCCTGGAAGCACAGCGCGGGGAGCGCCCAGCGGGTGGTGTGGTGTGCACAGCAGGTGGTTGGGCTTCTCAACATGATCACGTGGGGAAGAAAAGACACGTGGAAAGCCAGGGCTCGATGATGAAAACGGAGTCTATTTAGTTGATATTGGGGGGAAGGCCAGAGGAGCAAAGAGGGGGGGCCAAAGTGAGTGTGTGAGAGCGTTTGTAAACCATTTGTGGGAGAGGATTCTGTTCAGGGAGGGTCCGGATTGAGGCATTCCCACATGCCCTCCGAAAAAACCCGTGGTTTCAGAGGTTCGATGGCACTGGCACCCCAACACGTCCCAGACTATTACAGTATAAACTAGTCCCAAGATGGGACCGACCATCGATCTAGACGGGACCCCCAAGATCTGAAGTAGCTGGAAAAACCGTTTGTGGGGACCGTTCGATGGGGAAGATGGGGAGCCCCGTTCGATAGACGGCCTTTTTTTTTGATTCGAAGAAAGGGTCCGTACCATCTACGACCGGACCTGGGGGCCCGGCTCGAGGTGACGTTGCTCACGTGCGCCGACTCGGACGGCGGACGGCAACGCAGCGCCGCAGTTGGGCGGCTGCAGATGCTTGTTTGCTGCTTTGACCCGTTTTGGGATTGAAGAATGCTGTTTGAGCATCATGCTGTGAGAGCAATCGCTATCAAATTGGATGGCATTTCGGTTACCGTATACACACACATATATATATATATATCTATTTATACAGATTGTTCTAGTGTGCACAAGCATACGCACATGCTTGCACGTGTGGAGACTCAAATGCGGCGACGGCTTTGAGTAGACAGACAGAGCAGCCATGGGACTGGAAGAGTTACATTGTCACTGGTGACCCTACTTATTATGTAAGTACCCAGACACTCCATGGGACTGCCATATATGCCTACATCGGGGTGGTTTGAGGGGTCAATGTAGGCATATATATGGCATACATGGAGTGTTTGGGGTATATACTATTCAGGGTACTATTCAGAACGATATTCCGAAAGAACAATGCCCTAGGCTTCCGTTCGACCATGCAAAGAGTTCGGTTGACCTGGTTGCGTAGTGTAAAATCCTTAGTAAAACAGCTGGTGGTTGTCAGACCATTAAAACAGCTGGTTGTTGGAAGCCTAGGGGATGGATGGTTTAGAGGACCGGCAGAGCAGCCTGGAGGTACCAACTTCGGCATTGGCTCTTCCTCTTCCTTTTGGCTGCGGGTGCCCGAATGCAGTTCCCAGGCCTCCGACTGAAGTGTCTTAAGACTTGGAACCTGCAGGCATCAAGTGAGTCGACCATGGTGGCTTGCAGCTGTCGTAGATGTTTGGATCTAGGATGTCCCAAGTCAACACCACTCTGAAGTCATTATGGGTATGGGCCATGCTTCACATCAAGTTGCGACGCTTCGGTAAAAACAGTCGAGGCGGACGTGATGCCAACGCAGAGATAGCGAGCCCCCTGCCCCCCTGGCCTTTCGACATGCAGACTTTTGAGTCGCAAAAGCTGTGGAGCTGTTGCTCTTGCGCCCCAAAAGAGCTGGGAAGCCCCCTGCACCGTTCTGGACAAGGCTTGGGTCTGCTGGCGCTCCTCTGCGAGGCGCCGATGGAGGATGAGCGGTGGGTCATGCAAGACGGGTCGGTGGGTTTGGTCGGGCCGCCGGCCACACAAGGAGTTTTTTTGATGTTTTTGGTGCGTGGAAAGGTCTACACGTCCTTCGTTTCGGGGGTGTTCAGCCTGTGTTTCTGACTTTTGACGTCTGGTTTTGGAGGATGTGAAGAGGGAGTAGCAGATGCTTTCCCATGATGCAGTTGATATCTGTTCTGCTGGGGCAAGACCTGTGACTGGGAGACTCGGATTTTCCTCCAGCTGCGCTCTTCCCGCCCTCCACCGCTGCGGCTGGTGTTCCGCAGGTGCCGTTGGTCCCGGTACTGTACCGGGAGTCCTGGATGGCCTCCAATAGGCCCGGAGACGACCACACCGGTGCCGGCGGCAAGCTTGGTGAAACAGCCCCGGCAGCCACAGCGAGTTGGGCGAGAGCTATTGGAGTTTGATCGAGTTTCTAGGATGGACTTGGTGAGGCCTTTTGAGGGGGGAACAATGGGGGTTGGCACCTCACGGCCTGAGAGTGAGGAATTTTTCAGACACAACTGGCTGGGGAATGAGTTTAGTAACACGAACCCCTATCAAGATGAGTCTTGGGTCTAAAAGCCATGTTCCAACAAAAGCCCTCCCCTATACCGGACTGGAGAGCCATCACAGGGGTCCATGCCGTGCCAGCAGGCCGCCGTCGTGCTCTGTGACACCACATCGCATCCACAATCCCAGAGTCACGGGACGTCTTTTTTCTCTTTTTAGACATCCCCCCCAAAAAAAACTATGGATTCCGTGGTCGAGGGCGGCTCTCTTCCCACACGCCCTTCTCTCCGACACCGATCGTGTGGCCGGTCGACCCGCCCGTTTCGTTCGGTCGCGCCCGTCAGTCCGGGCCGTACACGCACGGGCGGAGGTCGACAGTCGACACGTCGCCAGGCCCGCCGTGTGGCTCCTGGAGGATGCGACCATGGCTTGGAGGCATCTCGTTGGACCGGTCGAGCCCCATGAACTCGAAGCTCAGGGCGGCCGGTTGGCACGGACATGAGGGGGGGGTGGTTTCAGGGGCCCCTGCTGCACCTGTTGCAGGAACTTCGTGTGTTTGAACTGTGGGTGGAAAGCATGTCCAATCGCAGCCCACTGAGTTCATCAACTACTCTAGGTGGACTGGCACACTTGTGTTTGAAGGGCACGCCTCTCTCTCTCTCTCTTTTTTCTTGCGGGGCTTGGCTCTTGCACTGCCTTGGTCCCGGTCTGATGAGCACGTGCCAAATGATTATATTTGCCCTGCAAGCTTGCGGGAACATGTAGAATCATAGAACTATATTTGTACTATTGAGTACTGATTCGGGATGCTACCGTAGCGGGCGATTGTTTCGTTGAGATCCCTCACATCAAACAGCAGCGACTCGTACTGTTCCTCGAAAGGCTGGGCACGGAAGGGAGAAGCTTTTTCCCGAATGCGTAGCGAAGGGTTCCCGTTTATAGTTGGGGGTCTGGGGGTTGGAGCTGTGTTCGCGTGGCGTGCGTCGTGTCGTCGTCTGTCGTCGTCTCTCGTCGTTTGTCGTCGTCTGTCGTCGTCTGTCGTCGTCTGTCGTCGTCTGTCGTCGTCGTCGCGTCTCAAATTTGCTGCCATTGGGGGAAGCTTTTGCAAGTGACTTTGCATGGACGTGTCACGTGTCAGTTTGCGTCGCTATTCCATTGTGATTTGCATGACACCGACATGTCGCGCAAGAAACGTGATACGTTTCGCTGCACAGGTGCAGCGTTTTGTGAGATCCGCAGATTGCTGTGCAGTTCCATTGGGATTAGCGTTTGGAGAGTCGTGTTTTTGGGGTGTTGGATGTGGCCGTGCCATTGGGATTTGCGTTTCAGGGTGTGGCATCGAAGCTCGGTTTTCGTGACAAGTCTCAGCTGAAATGGCGATTTTGGTGGATGGGAGTGTGCTCAGAATGGGTCGAAATCATTCCAAACGTGTGGTGTGGTGCAAATTTTGTTGAAGCTCACAGGAGATGATATTGTCACTTTTCGTGGCAGGCGCAGGACTTTGTGCGGGTTTTGAGGCGTGGAAGTGCGATTCTCGTGGCAGGCGCAGGGAATCGTGAGGTTGCGAGGTGTGACGGAGGTCACATGTCGTGGCAGGCGCAGTACTTTGTGCGCGTTAGACGTGTGGATGGGGAAAGAGTCGTGGCAGGCGCAGGGAATCGTGAGGTTGTGAGTTGTGGTAGAGGTGAATGTCGCTGTCCCATTGGGATTGACGTGTGAGCGGATGTTGTTTGGAGGGGCTGGAATCGCAAAACTATGGGGGGTACCTTGATTAAATATTCCAGGTCATACCGTGAGTTCACAGAATATTTTTTCTGGAATAATTTTACAGGAATATTTATGGCTGGAGGTATGTGATACTGATACTGGAGACAAACCCCAGAATATTTTTTGTATGAAGAACATGTTGGAGGAGTGATGAAAGATGGGCAATCCTGAGAAGGCAGGTGGAACTAAACCCAGAATAATTATTTCAAAGAACTAGAATTAAACCCTGTTTGTGAGAAGGAGGGTGGAACTAAACCCAGAATAGTTAAATAAAAAAACTAGAATTTTTTCTGGAATATTAAATTCCTACAACTATTCCACTAACTGGTCAGTTCACAGAATATTTTTTCAGATATAGCTGGAAGTATATAGGAATATTTTAAAAATATTCTGCCAGGTCTCGACGTGGGTAGGTATCTAAGGCACCCGCCATGCAAAACTGCTTGGCAGGGCTGCGTGATGTGTGTGCTCCGATGGGTGTTTCCGCTTGACTTTTGGAGGAAGTCTCGTACGAAACGCTCGTTTTGCAGACTTTGACGTGTGAGTTTTTGAGGAAGTCTCGTACGAAACGCTCGTTTTGGAGACTTGACGCGCAACCCTCTGCGGAGATCGTGCGTGTCGAGTGCGCGAAATGCAGGCGAGAGTGCGATTTGTCCGGTGCCCGCGCAACCCTCTGCGGAGATCGTGCGTGCCAGCACGCGAAATGCAGGCGAGCACTGGCGACTTTGTAGTACAACTTTAGTACGCGGGGTATCTGGGGAGCTGGAAGATGAGAACTGGTGACTTGGTAGTACAACTTTAGTACGCGGAGCAATCTGTGGAGCTGGAAGTTGAGAACTGGCGACTTTGTAGTACAACTTGAGTACGCGGAGCAATCTGTGGAGCTGGAAGCTGAGAACTGGCGACCTTGTAGTACAACTGTAGTACGTGGAGTATCTGGGGGAGCTGGAAGCTGAGAACTGGCGACCTTGTAGTACAACTTTAGTACGCGGAGTATCTGGGCACAAGAGTGTCCCGCAACAGTGTCCCACAAGAGTGTCCTACAAGAGTGTCCCACAAGAGTGTCCTACAAGAGTGTGCCACAAGAGTGTCCCACAAGAGTGTCCTATAAGAGTGTCCCACAAGAGTGTCCCACAAGAGTGTCCTACAAGACTGTCCCACAAGAGTATCCTACAAGAGTGTCCCACAAGAGTGTCCTATAAGAGTGTCCCTTAAGAGTGTCCTACAGGAGTATCCCACAAGAGTGTCCTACAAGAGTGTCCCACAAGAGTGTCCTACAAGACTGTCCCACAAGAGTATCCTACAAGAGTGTCCCACAAGAGTGTCCTACAAGAGTGTCCCATAAGAGTGTCCTACAGGAGTATCCCACAAGAGTGTCCTACAAGAGTGTCCCACAAGAGTGTCCTAGAAGAGTGTCCCACAAGAGTGTCCTACAGGAGTATCCCACAAGAGTGTCCTACAAGAGTGTCCCACAAGAGTGTCCTAGAAGAGTGTCCCACAAGAGTGTCCCGCAGAGTGTCCCACAAGAGTGCCCTACAAGAGTGTCGTACAGGAGTTTCCTACAAGAGTGTCCCACAAGAGTGTCCCACAAGAGTGTCCTTTGGACATATCAGTTTTTCGATCGTGTTTGCATTCGGGTTCGTGGGTTCCATCTTGTTTTTGGTAAAGACACCCGGAAAGAAGTCAAACACTGAAATAGAGGATCTTCTTCGGGTCACCTAAGGACAATTTGTTACATTGTCTTGGACTGCTAGGGAATATATCATATGGATTCATATGGTGTATATGTGGCCTTGATGTTGACCATGGCTCAAGCCTACACCTCTCGATGCTGAAGGCGCAGCAATGCAGGTGACGGCTGTGTCTGGCAACACGATTGCTCAGCTTGATGAGGATGAACTGCATTACATGGTGGAAAGTGGACAACCTGTTCGAGACCTCAAGAGACGTCTTTCGGCTCAGGTTGGGTGCTCAAGGTTTCAGCAAAGACTCTTCTGTGACGTACTTGGAGAATTAGAGGATGACTTGGGTCTACGAACACTGTCAAGTGTCCAGCTGGTAATTCTGCCCTTGTGTGCCCCTCATGACACCATGGAAAAAGAGCTGCTCACAAGCTGCCAGGGGAATAATGTGGCTCACATTGAAAGGCTGCTTCAAAAGCCAATGGACCCGAACAGGGATGGTTTGGCAGTACTCCGAGCATATAGGGTCGTTGCTCAAAGGACTTGTCAAACGGGTGTCTGGGGAGGCGGCTGCCGTTTTAGTGGGGTATGTCCACTCCTGCTACTGTCCATGCTGCTGTCCGTCCTCAGCATTGTCCGTATTGTCATGAGCCCGTGGTCCCTTCCATCGATCATGTGCTGTGGGTTTGCCGGCTTTTCGCTGCGCTGCCGGTGCTGCCGCGTCCTGTTTCCGACTTTGCTGCACGTTTGGGGTGGGGCCCTGGGATGACTCTCGACTCTTGTTTGGACCTTCTTCAACAAATGGGGAACATCCGACACGAAGAGCACACGTTGCGGCGTAGAACCCTGCAGGCAGCTTGTACTCTCCCTGAGGACTCTGCCTAGTGAGTGGCTTTGCGTGTCCTTAACCCGCGACAGGTTGGGACACTCGCAGCGCTACCCCCCTCTTGCTGCCTCGCTTGGGCACTTGGAAGTTGTGCGATTGTTGCTCGAGGCCGGAGTTGACAAAGATGCAGCAGATACAGATGGCTGGATGGCTTTGCACATTGCAGCCCAGGAAGGCCACTTGGAAGTTGTGCGATTGTTGCTCGCGGCTGGAGCTGACAAAGGTGCAGCAGATACAGCTGGTGGTACGGCTTCGCACAGGCCACTTGGAAGTTGTGCGATTTTTGCTCGAGGCTGGAGCTGACAAAGATGCAGCAGATAGTCGGGGTTACACGGCTTTTTGCTTTGCAGCCTCTACAGGCCACTTGGAAGTTGTGCGATTGTTGCTTGAGGCTAGAGGTGGCAACGATGCACCTATTCCAAAAGGTTGGTGGACGGCTTTGACCTTTGCAACCATGTATGGCCACTTCGAAATTCACCGATTGCTGCGTGAGGCTGGAGCTAGTGCTGGAGCTAACCATGATGCGGCACAACAGATGGCTTAGTGGCTTTGCATTTTGCAGCCGGGGAGGGCCACTTGGAAGTTGTACGATTGTTGCTCGAGGCTGGAGCTGAAGATACAAATGGTGATACGATGTGATACGGCTTTGTGCTTTGCAGCCTGCAACGGCCAATTGGAAATTGTCAGATTGCTGCTTGAGGCTGGAGCTGACAAACTTGTGGGAATAACAAGAAACGAGACAACATAAGACAACCCCTCATGAACTCACCCCTCACTACCACATTGCAGCACTGGAGTTCCTCTCGTTGTTGGTTTCCTAACTTAAGAATTGTATTTATCATTATTTATCCACCTTCGTGTAGAATGCGCCAATAGGCCAATACTATTCAAGATTCTGATGCAAAACTATGAGTATACCACGACCAGTGTAGAATGTGTATCTATGCCGATACTATGTCTCATTGGAACTTCTGATTTCAACAAACACGCATTTGTCACTCCGCTGCGGGCCAGCTTTGGACCCCAAAACGGCTGTCTAGCGCAACGAGCTGACAGCACCAGGTCTGTCCATATAGTGGCCACCAAATAGGATACTGTAGAAACAGTTTCCAAAACGTTTTGAGTGGGGATCTATGAATCTACGAACTTCTATCCATACCCAGTCAGTGGATAGCCTTTAATTTTTTTGGGGGAGTGGTTCCCGCGCTAAGGAAAGAGCTGGAACAGACACTCATTGGAACACCCGCTAGGGACACACCAGCGAGAAAGACGTGGCAATTCGAAAAGCTTTCGGGTTGAGCTTCCGCCATGGCGCATCTTCCAGACTCGATGCTTGACTTTCTCTGCCTCCTCTGGCAGGATGGCGCTGCTGGGGCTCTTCTCCATTCGCCTCCCCTTGGCGGTCCTTCTGGCTTCTCGGAAGATGTGATGCCTTGGGAGCAGCTGCTCGCTGCGACCGGAAATTTTTGGTCGCGTCGGTGGCTGGACTTCAACCACCAGTCAGTGGTGGTTTGGTGATGTTTTGTGGGGGCTCGGGTCCAAAAACCCCAGAGTGGTGGAACTCCTTCGAGGTTTGTCTTGGGTTTTGGGGCGGCCTTTCGACGGAGAACTGCGTCCGAAGGAGAGACAGCTGGGTCAAAACCTCACTCTGCCGAATAACACGAACGGTGTCTCTCATCATTTGCAAGAACTCCACTTGAGGTGGTCCTGGATGGACGGAAGATGTTGATTCGGTCGTTTTCTTCTTGGAGCCCCCTCTTGCCAACCCCCGTTGTTGCCAGGTCCGGCCCTACAGCGGTGCAAGGGGGGTCGACGACGCACAAAGGTCTCCGTTTCGTTCAGAACTGGCGGTCCTGGTTCGGTGTGGGTTCTCAGTCGCCCAACGTCTCCTACGAGCTCCTCCAGCTGCGCCTAGTGACCTAGTGCTGCTTATGGCTATGCCATAGCCAAATGGACCAAGTTGGAGGGGGGGCAAGCATGCAACAGCCCTCAAGTTTCAGGAGCTAGAACGGGACACCGTTTGAAGCCTTGGGTTTTAGACCCCTGGAAGAAGTTGGAGGTTAAAGACCCTTCACATGTGGTTTCAAGGAGTAGAGTAGAGGGCACAGACACCCAGATGTCCTTTAGATGGCTATTATATGCTATTATACATCACCTTTCAGGGACCCAGGGATTGTGCCATCTTCCAGTGGCATCTCGACCAAGCCTGACGGGCCCATCCTCCACGGTCGCAGCACCTCTCCTGGAAAAGACCGGAGGCGTTTTGGTCATCGCCTGCTGAGGTGATGACTGGAATCCATTTGGAGCTTCTAGAAGAGTCGCCTGGCGCGTTTCTTTTTAAATAAAAAAATAACGACGTAATTTTACACAACTGCGGCAAGTCTGGGAGCTACAGATCCCGCAGGATCTACTGTATATATATATAATTACTACGGAGGGCCCAGGAGATTTCATGAGCAGCTCGGCATGACCCAAATGCATCCTATAAGCGTTGAGCTTTTCGATATAGAAGGTAAGATTTGGAGGTCACTTTGAGTTGAAAAATCCTCCCGATATTGAATCACAAATCATTTGGTCTCCGAGCACATTCGAGCACGCGAGGGGTTAAGACAGCTCTGAGACTGGATGCAGGATTTTCCGATGGGTTCCGACAAAAAGATCTCGATCCAGTTCAGAGCCGACGGCGCATTTCTGGGCCTGAAGAGACCTTTCTCCCTGAGATTCGAGACTCTTGATCTTGGGAACAGACGACGACAAAGAATCCCCCAGGCCACTGAGTTGAACCATTTTATCAAACCAATCGAAAAAATATATACACGATTCACGATCCAATAAATGAATGAGAATCAAGCAACATCTGATTTATTTCGTAATATAATCGTATGGGTGGTGGTTCTGTTCGCTTCCACCAAGAAGTCTTCAGCCAGACCATCGGGACGATCGGTCGGACCGGTCGACCCCCGGTGCACCTACCCGACCACCATGGTGTCGGGGGTGGTGGGATGGAAAAGGCGATCAGGGGTTTTCCTGGACTCACCAGTCACCGAACTCCGTGGTGACTGGCCGTGTTTGTCCTTCTTTTTTCTGAATCATGAGTCTATCTTAGACCACTGGCCCCTCCGTTCTGAGGTGTTAAGGTAAAAGGGGCAACCTTTCCCACCACTTCCCTTCACGAAACGCACTCCCCATCGCCCCGGAAGCCCGTTCCTGAAGGTCCTTTCCTTTCGCCCACCGAGCCTCCTCCCCACGTCCGACCTGAGGCCGCTGTCCTTGGAGCTTCGGCTGGGCTTCCACGCAGGGGCGCCCCAGGACGGTTCCAGGACCTAGGGTCCTTGGTGAAGAGGTCCCAGGTCTATGCGTTGCATCGTTTGGGTCGGAGGTGGTGTGGCCTTGGTATTTTCAATAAGTAGGAACAGACCACGTCTTTGGGCTCCGAAGTCAGGTTTTAAAGACACGACTTCCGGAGCGAGGCGGCTCTGCTATGCTGTTCACCCTTCGTGTCGGCGAATCCCGTCGAAGTTGGGGTTCTTAAGGCACGACTTCCCTGCAGAGGACTACATGGAACATCATGGGGTCCAAAGGCCACTCAATTGTATGGGAACATGGTTCGACACCAATTCTCAGGTGGTTCGTTTGCGGGTATGCCCTTTTTGTAATCCGCTTTGCATGTAGATGACTAATGATGACTATCAGGTCTCACCGGGTGGCATGGAACGCTACTTCTTGGATTTGGTGTGAGGATTTGCTTGAACTATCTTGAACTGGACCTGAGAAGGGGTAGACACATGTGGACACCGGATAGGTGGATCAAAATATCGTCCTTGCGCCACCGGCGTGCGTGCCTGACGCCAGCCATCAGTCAAGTGAAACTTGAAAACAAACAGATCAAACCAACGGTTTTTCAGTTGGGACCACCAACGTTTCTTTGTTGTGCCGGGTAACTCCCGGGCGGGGCTTTTCCGGGTTCGGAATCCGGGGGCCACGGGCTGAGCCGACCGAGTCGTGAAATCCGCAACGCAGCCCACTGGCCAGCTGCGTTTGACCACCAGGGCTTGAGGGATTTTGGGTTGTTCATCACTGCCATGGGGCACCCATGTCGAAGGTGCGTGTAAGTGGCCCACCTCTTTGAAGGAAGGGGGTTATAGGAGATGCTCACCATGTCCTCGCGTGTAGGTGTCACCAGCATCGTCCCGACATGGCATCCGACGCCGGCAAACCATTTCGCGATGAGAACCGGGCGAGGATGGTTGGCAAGAACCGTGCATATGCGTAGTTCATCGTAGTTCTTCAGATCAAGTCCATTTGGCCTTGTCAAAATCCATTCATTTTCCCTGGAAGTCCACAAATGTCCACAACACCATTATTGATAAGAATAGCTCCTGCTATTGGAAGCCTACAGGGATTTGGCTGTTTAGTGGGGCTAGGCAGTTTTTCGCCACGGCAAGCACCACAATGCTTCAGGTTCCTGCAGGGCTCCTCCTGCTGGGCGGTCTCTTGCAGCTCCTTCTGCTGCGCTTGGAGCAGCTCGGCCGCACCGCGCAGCGCTCGGATTCCACGCATTTTCTCGGGACTCCGTCCGGCACCGTCCGGGCGCCCCGCTGTCCATGAATCCAGCTGGAAGTCCTGGAAGTCCTGGATCCGATGTTTCTGCCCTGTTGAAAGCCTTCAGGTGAACGAATTTAATGGTTCATGCTGGCGAGTCAGCAACCCCATGTCACATGGAGAACATGGGGAACCTCCACCGGGGGCAACATGATCTATACCTTCTGTTGGAATTACAGTGGTCACCAAATAGAACTCCAAATTAACATGGGCAGCAGTGGTTTAAAAGTAGCTTGGCCTTCTACCTTCTGTGGGTAAAAGTAGATCCCCACTTAAGATGTATTAGAAACCGTACCACTACAGTATTTATTGGGGGACCACTATAGGTGCCCCCTGCATCAGAAAGTGGCAGGAGTTCGCCTTTTGTTTTGCCTGAGATGGTCAGCTGCCAATTTGGGAGGAATGCCTTCCATGCTGACGGGTGCGACTCGTAAGGAATGAGGGTGGCTGGAGCCTCAGGAATCTCTATTTGGAGGTCCGTTCCTCATTCCCTACGAGTCGCACAATGAGCCGCACATCTAAGCACCCGTCAGCATGTCGTCCTTCTTTGAGGTATCAATCTGACCGAATCTGGCAACAGCAGGTGCGACCCCGGCCGGGGCCGACCGTCCAAACCGAGCAGAGATGACGACCGCGTTGGGTCGTCGGATTCGACGGTGGCCCAGGTTGTTTTTGGGAGGGCGCGTGAGGGATGGAGGGGGAAACGAAGAGCGTGGCGCTGGCATTTTCCGGCCAGTGATATTTTTAAATATTTTTAAAGGAGCACAATGCTTAAGAGGAGGGCGCGTTTCATGCCGCCAATAATGCTACCCCCGTCGCAGGTCAGTTCGGATGGCATCCGGCATCCTATGCCTTTTCCGCCCTAACCTCATTTGTATTCATTTGTTCCCTTTGGAGCGCCTGGCCAGGCTCGAAGCTACGGCTGGCCCAAGGCCCCCCCGTTGCACATGCATTCGTGGCGCGGGGGCGCGTGAAGAGAGCTACTGTGTGAGTAAGATGATGGGATCTGGAGTTCAAGACCGTTTGTTTTGGGGAGGAGGGCCAGGAAAATGGGGGGCCGATCGGAGGAGAAGGATTCTGATTTGAGAAGGGGGGCACAAACGAAGAACTGTTGCTATGAATTACCGGAGGCCCATGATAGAATGGTTCTAAAATGTGCGCATCGAATTCTTTAAAGTCTTCTAGGGGTCAGAAAGGGGTGGTGTTTAGTCCCATCCAGTGAGTGGATACTGGGCACCCCTAACCTCCATGGATCACACCCCTTTGAAACTCTTGGTTTAAACCGTCCTTTCCTTCAACATGAGGACGTTGCGACCTGAGAACGCCGGCCGAACTCGGTCTTGCCCGTGTTGGAAGGTGCTTGTTTCGATGATGGCTGGTTCGACTGGGAATTCCAGAGGAGCAACGAATGGACCGCCATGGCTCATGTAAATTATTACAACTTTAGCGTGGCACGTCGGCATGTTATACATGTGTCAGTATAATATGTGTATGACACATATTCCTTGGCCTCCACCCCGCTCCAGTAGGGCACCGCCTTGCGCGGGATCAGGTGCCGCTCCAACGAGGCACAGAGCAGGAGGAGGCCCTCGAGAAGTCAGGCGCCGGACGCCGGAGTCCGGGAGGTGAGGACTGCGACTCGCAGCCGACCCCCTCGGTGCGAAGCTCCTGGAGTCCGGTCATTGGAAAGAGGTGCCCATGCCAGGGCCCCCCTGGTCTGGGGCTTTCTATGGAATAGCTCCTTATAGAGGTGAATGGAAGGGGGTCTCCATTCACCACCTTCCCGACCATGGGTCCTGGTTGCGCTTCATGACCACCATGACCACCATGACCACCACGCTCCATGACCCGTGCAGGCGGCTCCGGCCTCTTTGATCGGATCTTCCCGAAGAGCAAGAAGCGCAACAGCGCAGGCCGCGGGGACGGTGCCGGGACTCGGAGGACGGGCTGAGGCTGGGTGATTTTGTGATGTAGACTCTTGATGAAGAACACCTGCCCCATATGAAGAGGATGTCCAATTCCAATGGGGTTAATTATTCATCTAAGATGGATCAATGAGTCTAAGAGTCTACATTAGTGGGCGATGTGTTCGTCCTTCGAGCGGGACCGTCGAGGGACACGTCGTGGGTGAGGCGTGGCACTTTTGGTAGAGGGGCCGTCGAGGGAGCTTCCATCTGGGGGGTTTTGGAAGAAGCTCCTCTAGGAATTCAAACTTCTCCATGAAGCACAATCTAGGGTGCAGATGGGTTCCTTGCCGTGTGGAACGGAGGCCCCAATTGACTCAAGAAGATGATCATAGAACCATAGGGGCCCACAATCGAAATTCTTTTTGTTCAAGAAAAGGATCCATTGCCAGGAGGTACCAAGGGGTGCCGAACTTGGAGGATAGAGGTGCTCCTGTCACATCCACTCACTGGATGGGACCAAGAACCGCCCCTTTGTGACTCCTGGTGGAAGCTTTTAAACACCCTGTCTTAAGAAATCGCTTTTCCTCGCGGGCTTGTAAGGCTACAAAAGAGGGAGCATGCATGCTGCAGTGGTGGTGGAGGACGGCGTCCAGCGAGAGTTTTCGTCCAGCGCGGGCCGCGGCCAGCGCGGCCAGCGCCCTTAGCGGCCAGCGCTGCGTGGTTGCTGACTTCCCTCATCTCGGGGGGGGGATGGGAACCGTGGGGCTCACAACTGAACTTTTGAACCTCAGGATTCCTGGCCCTCCATTGATTCAATCGCCGTAAAACACACGCCCCCCTTGCACACGCCGTCTGACATCAGGTCAACCTGAAATTCTTCTTGGAAGCCACCTTGTCACCTGTCCCCACCTTGTCACCACTGATCGGCCAGGAGACCGACAAGACACAGGCAGGGTCCAGAGACCGACCCCCCATGAACGTATGTCGGGGGTGACCTCACGGCAGGCGGCCCTAGGGCCCTAGGGCTCCAGTCATACCGAACCTGAGGAGGTACGCCAGGAGCCCTAGGGCGTGGAAATGCTCCCATTCACCTAGCCTTGACGTGAGTGGTGTTTTCGTTTCGGGGGCCATGTTCCGAAAACGCAGGTCCAACCTGTTTCCAGTGGGGACACTCCGATGGTTCCACCTCGACGACGGTGAAGATGCGGCGTGCCGTGTGACAGTCCGAGACGTTGGACCGTCCCAGGTGGCATCCAGGTGGTTTCAGAGGTTGGCGGTTTTGGACTTCGACCCCTCCAATCAGTCTGGAAAATCTATGGGTTACATATCAAACCACCCAACTTGGACATTTGTGCCATCGAACCTCTGAAACCACTGTAGGTTCATTTTTCTGCTTTTCTATTTTCTTTGATCCTTTTGATCAACAGCACAAAACGCATGGAACTTCTGAAGACCTTACCTGGCTGGTGCCCTCTCCAGGGGACGTAGAACAAACATCACTCGGGCGGAGAAAGAAGGAGGGCCAACGCGGGAACTGAAGCTGGAGCAATCAAGTGGTGCCCATGTTAAAGTCTGAAGTGAAATGCTTCAATTTAGGGAGTGCCCCACTACCAGTAGCAGTCAGGAAAAAATGTGACCACTATCTTGGGGACATCTCCATCCGGCCCTGCTAATGGGACATGCCGATATGCTCAATTCCCTTGGCTCACGGTTCATGGCTTCGCTCGTGCTCAGGAGGGGCAAGAAAAGCACAGAAAGCATGGTGTTTTTCAATGGCTTTACTGGGTCGTACGCCAACCAGACTACACTTCATTCATGTGATTCATGTGTTACGGGGACCCCGCTTTTCATCGTCCATCCTCCACTTGCCGGAACCACCATGGAAGTGGACAAGTCGCCCTATGTTCCTCTACACAGCCGGTGAGGAAAAAAACAAACATACAATGAGCCCCAAAAACGGGTGCCAAACCACCGACTCGATGCCTCCGGCAGCGCGGAGTGGAGAGAGAAGGCGGGCGACGTCGGCGGCGCTGGCGATTGCCCCATGTTGCCCCGTCTGTCTCCGAGGCCTTGCCGGTGTGCACGCTGCACCAGCTGCCGGAGGTTCCCCAGGACGGATCCCTGGATTGTTGGAAGATCTCAGCAGGTGAGAAACGCTCAGGAGCCACAAAGGGATGAGGTTTGGAAGTCAGTCTCCTGTTGTGTTACAGGAGCCTCGACAGCGGGCAAGCCCGACTTCCTGACATGGAACTACACTCCCAAAAACTCACTTGATGTCCTCACAATTCACAATGGCACCCTGAGTCCAACTGTTTTCCTCTAAAGACCCGTAGTTTTCAGGATTCAAGTTCGTTTTCGGCCAAGTACGCTCTGACTCACTAACATGGAAGTGGAAAATGCTCCCACATGGACCTGGTTTTGCCGATCAGGTGTTTTTTTTTTGGGGGGGGTTTCCCCTAGAGGTACATCCCCCCACCTGGGGAAGTTTTTTCTTTTTTACACGTTCTTTAGGCAAGTGCAAGTTGAAATGCACACTCATGGGCAACCCCCTGTTTGTAGAGGATTTGAAGGGTTCTTTTTCCACGAGGAAAAAGGGCTTCTTACGTGGTTCCATGATTGTTGCAGGGAGGGCACTCACCAAAAATATGACTACCAACATGTGAACACTCATTGAGAACATCTAGGACAACCAAAATTGGTGGAGAGGCATGTTTGGATACAAAGATGATACAAGACCGTCAGTGAGCCCAGAACAGTTGCTGGAACATCCTGCAATTTACCATTCCGTAAGCTACATTTTGGTTTGTGTACTGATCCCTTCGTGTCAACCCAGCCTTGCATGTCATTTGGCACACTTCCTACGCCGTCGCATGATATCAAGGAAGATGTGCCAGACGCGTGCACAGCAGAACCTTCCAAGCGTTTTCAAGCACATCTATAATCCAAAGAATGAGACACAGCGGTACACGATGAACAAGAACAAGATGTGACTATTTTGAAGATCTTTCTTGTTTTCGAGCATGGCGGCTTTTGATGCGGCCTTGACGCTGGTTCCAGTTCCTGCACCTTTGGAGCCACTCCGGAAGTATATCGGTCTGAGCCCATCCCAATTTCAGGCGCTGCAGCGGGGACATGGAGTGGCACCTGATCCCTACAGTGGTCGTTTTGGGCTCCGCGACACGCCGGAGGAGGCCTTGAACAGAGGATACACGTTCAACACGTGGGAGCCGCCCAGCAAGAAGCGTAAGCAGGACTCCGTGGAGAATGACAAGGAGAACCTCGAGCAGATGGCCAACCCCGAGGATGGTGATCCGAAGAAGTACGTCATTGTTGAACTCAACGTCACGGATCTAGGATTCAGGTGGTTGTCCATGGAAAGCCGTCTTCATTTCAACCGTGAAGGTCAATTGCGCTTGTATGGAGCTCTCTTCAACGAGGTGAGGGATGCCGACGGACGCCTTCTGTACCAGGTTGGCGAGCATGTCCAGCAGCCCATCTCCTAGGGCTCTAGGAAGGCTGTTGAATGGATCAATGGATCTATTGTTGCTTTGAAGTTCGACAGAGGCAGGACGCCAGGTCTCATTCTTGACCTCCATTGATCTTTGCTGAGGAGAGTGGCGCTTCGCTATGACTTGGGGAAGGCAAAAAGTCGTGGATCGCAGATCTGTGTGCATTGCTTGGTTCGTGGAATATCCATTGAGGTCTGACATTAGAGAGAAAACCCTTAAACGATGGTGCAAAAGGTAGCTTTTGTAGGCAGGTCGGCTTGGCGGGGTGTGGTGGAGGGGAATGGCTGCAGCCGCATGACTTGAACCCTCAACATCTTTTGGGTTGTCATGGACACCTTCTCCAGCAGGGGTTCCGGAGAGCTACCCGGAGCTACCCAGAAACATACAGGAGCTGAGTAGAGACGGAAGGGCTCGTCCAGTCGCTTTCAGCACCCGTCTCCGCTCTGGCAGACAGTAGGCCAGACCTCACGTCGCGGATGCGCCACCGGTGTTTCCACAGGAGAAGAACGTGGGTGTCATGCAGACGGTGTGTGTGCCTTGGGCAGAGAGGACGGGTCTGCCGAGTCTCTGGCCGACGTGGGGCGAGTCGTGGGCCGATGTCTTGGACTTTCGGAGTTCACTGAAATGGGTGGAGAGGATCATAGATATTCAAGAGGCATAATATATATATATATATATTAAGATACTTACGTATTTAGATAATTTATAATAGATATTCCTATCATTTCCTGATTCTGCACCATTCCGTTAGTTGCCGTGGGCTCCCCCTCCGCACCTCCTCGTCGTCCTCCCGAGGTCTTGAGCACGCCCATCACCTCGCCGGCCTGACCGAAGCCGAACGCTCCACCGTCGTCGAGCCGGGTCGGACGACCGGTGATGCCCGGACCGATGTTCGGAAGAGAATCGAGAGAATCACTCAGGCTAAGGCCCTTGAGGCCCTTTAGGCGAAGTGCTGTCCGAAGTCAGAATGCAAAAGCTGAGGGAAAAAAACCATCCACAAGACCTGTATTTTTTAGGTCATGAGCCTTTGGATTGAACAACAACAGAAATAGAGCCTAGCCGAGTCTATGCGGACTAGTGCCTGTTTTAGCATGTTTCACAACCTTGCACAAGTCCAATCTCATTTGACCAGTTGGGGCATGTTTGGAGCAAACAGGACACCAATGACGGCCTTATGATGCAAATCACTTCAGATGCTACGACACCGGCGGCATCACTTCAGTTGCCTAGGCGCCTAAGTCATTTGCGCCCATATATGCCTGCATTGACCCCCAAAACCTTCCCAACTGATCAGCATATAGAACTGCCGTCGAGATATGGTGAGCCTCACACACGTTCATGCAAAGAGAACTTGAGCCTCACACCACCGCCGTGTACGAAAGCGTCCCTTCTTTTTTGGCCGGTTCTAAGAACCCGACCACGCACGAACCATGTGACGCCGCCCGTGGGTCAAGACGCTCGGCGACACCGAAACCGGTGAGCCGCCCGTTGGACCGGCGATGGGATCTTCCTCTTCCTGGACCCAATAGATCCTAATAGCTTCTTGTTACTAATATAGCAATGGCCTCCAACCTACTTGCAAACTATGTTTAGATCGGGGGACGTCGTCTTTCGTCACCAGTCGGATCGAATCCGGCCGTGGCGAGGCACTCGTGCGGACGTCGATCGGTGACGGAGACGACGAGTCGACGAGTCCAGTGGGGCTGAAGACCCGTCCGGTGGAGCCTTTGACGACCGTTCAAGAGGCCAACAACAGCGTTCAAGACGGCTGTGCCGTCTTGGAAAGGAGGTCAAAAGCTGGAAGTGTGGTTGGATGTGGTTCGTAAAGATGCTCCCTTGTTGGGGGCAACATGGGAAATAGAATACGGGTTCCTGCCTCGATGTGGTGGACCAAACTGAGGCCACTCAAGCCAGCGACTGCATTCACGTCCAAACCACGATCGCCGAGATGTTACAAGATGTGGTCTCAGTGACTGGCGGTGATGCCAACTAGCTTTCTAGGAGGCAGCTTAGGGTCAAAGGTTCCGCATGTTTCACCTGAGTTCATCCCACGCTTGGTGGCTCACCTGGTTGAGAGGTGCTTGTGACATGACCCTGACCCCGGAGCAGTTATTGTCTACATTTGTCTACCAAAGACCTATATGAGAGAATTCACCCCTGAAAGCTAACGTGCTTTCGGGGGGTCTATGTGGTCTACCCTCGCAGGAGGGTCGTTAGTTGCTGTCATCCTGTTGAGTACCTTAGTCCCGACGGAAGTCCAGTTCGACGATCTCTTTGACCGACTGAAGTAAAGGAACGTCTCTAGTCCTGAACTCGGGGTGACCGGGAACGTCAGGACCATTCTTTTGATAGGATCCCTGGACTCCCAGGGAGTGCCGAGTGTCGCTTTGCACCATAGGGCAAGCCACCGAGTGCCGAGCCTGGCCCGGCCGGCGGACTCGGCCCGGCCGAACGAAGCGGAATCGACCGGCCTCATGCCTGGGAATGGGTGGATGCCCAGTGGTCAAAGCTCTGGCTGCTGGGAAATGGTGTTTTTTGTGCCTTTGACCTTTAAGATCTTTGAAGGAGGTATAAAAGTTCAAGTTCGCCACTTTTGGAGTTTGGCCTTGGGACGTTTGTTTGAATCTTCATGGCAGCAACTTCCATCTGCCCGACCAACTCACACCAAGGGTTTGAACAGGAACAAGCACCAATCCACTTTGTGCCCGGAACAAGCTCACCGGACCTGGGCCGAGCAGACGGATGCAACATGATGCAACCATTTAAAAGAAGCTCCGCGCTGCTCATGGGCGGCTGTGGCGTCGCAGGGCTGGAACTCAGACGATTCATGTAAGCAAATAGCACTACCAGGACACCCGGACCAGGGGCTTCCATTGATGGCCCCTTGGGGGTGATTCGGGGTGTTCATCAACCACCCCTTGTGGGTCCTGGTATAGGATCATTGGGGTTTTGGTTAATTATATAGATGTCTTCCCATGTTAAGGTCGGACTTCTTGGTTGCTGCTGGGTACGGAGCTTGATCATTCGTGCAAAGCCACACGACAACGACACCTGCGCACGACACCGCACAACGGCCTGACTGGACGTGATGAACCCGTTTTCGGGGTGGTTCATGGACACCCCGAATCCCGGGGCCAATATTCATTAGACACCCCAAATCAACCCGGCACCCCTGGTAGGCTTAGAATGACTTCGATAGATGTGAGTTGGCCAGACCTAAGCCCTGCTTGGTGGCTCTCTTTTCCAACACTGTGATCCAATGCGCCTCCCATTCGAAAGTTTTGAAAGCATCTAAGACTCTTGATTAAACTAGACGACGAGTGGCCCGAAAGCATTTTTCATCACGTATGAAGTCAGAGTGTGAGTTATGTGTTAAGTGTTCAGCGTGAAGTGTTAAGTCGAGTGAGTTGAGGCAGTGTGAGGGTCTCTGTGTGTGTGTGTATCTATGTCTGTGTGTGTACGAGTCCCTGTCTGTGTGTGTGTGTGTGTGTCCGAGTGCGTTGAGGCAGTGTGTGGGTCTCTGTGTGTGTGTGTATCTATGTCTGTGTGTGTGTATGAGTCCCTGTCTGTGTGTGTGTGTGTGTCCGAGTGAGTTGAGGCAGTGTGTGGGTCTCTGTGTGTGTATCTATGTCTGTGTGTGTATGAGTCCCTGTCTCTGTGTGTGTGTCTATGTCTGCTGCTGGTAAGGGGAAATGGTGAAGGTCTTCACTCTAGATACAGTGAACCAAGTAGCGCGCAGGCCTCCCAAACCCCCCACCGGCGGCCAAGCGGTGACAGCTCAGCTCATCTTCGTGAGCATTTGAGCTGCTGGTAAGGGCAAATGGTGAAGTTCTTCACTGTAGATATAGTGAACCAAGTAGCGCGCAGCCAAGTACTCCAGTTGTACTACAGAGTCGCCAGGTCTCATCTTCCAGCTCCCCGGCTACTCCGCGCACTACAGTTGTACTACAAAGTCGCCACTTCTCGTCTTCCAGCTCCCCAGATACTCCGCGTGCTAAGGTTGTACTACAGAGTTGTCAGTTCTCATCTTCCAGCTCCCAAGCTACTCCACGTACTACAGTTGTACTACCAAGTCGCCAGTTCTCATCTTCCAGCTCCCCAGATACTCCGCGTACTCAAGTTGTACTACCAAGTCCCCAGTTCTCATCTTCCAGCTCCCCACATACTCCGCGTACTCAAGTTGTACTAGCCCCTCGCCAGCTCTCATCTTCCAGCTCCCCAGATACGCCCTCTCGCCTGCATTTCGTGCGCTCGACCCGCACGATCTCCGCAGAGGGTTGCGCGCGCAGGGCACAAATCGCACTCTCGTCTGCATTTCGCGGGCTCGACCCGCACGATCTCCGCAGAGGGTTGCGCGCGCAGGGCACAAATCGCACTCTCGTCTGCATTTCGCGCACTCGACGCACACGATCTTCGCAGAGGGTTGCGCGCACAGGGGTCAAATCGCACTCTCGCCTGCATTTCGCGCGCTCGACCCGCACGATCTCCGCAGAGGGTTGCGCGCGCGCCGGACAAATCGCAGTCTCGCCTGCATTTCGCGCACTCGACACGCACGATCTCTGCAGAGGGTTGCGCGCGCACCGGACAAATCGCACTTTCGCCTGCATTTCGCGCACTCGACACGCGCGATCTCCGCAGAGGGTTGCGCGCGGACCGGACAAATCGCACTCTCGCCTGCATTTCGTTCCCTCGACATGCACGATCTCCGCAGAGGGTTGCATTTTCGGTTGACGCTGTTCGTCCCACCCTCCGCCTTTAAAAGAGAATTATAAAGTGGGGAAATGTTTTTCATTAGGACATCTCCCGTGAAAGATGTCAATACTCACACTTGCATGCTTGCACTGGGATTGCACTCAAATACTTACATTACACTTGCATTACACTTGCGTACTTTTGTGCTTGGATACTTACACTTGCATACTTGCCCTTGGATGCTTTCACTCTTACACTCACACTGGGATACTCACACGAACACACTTGGATACTTCTGTGCCATTGTGCGTATAGAAGTGTAAGTGTGGAAGCGTAAGTGTTCAAGTGTAAGTGTAGAAGTGTCAGTGTTCAAGTGTAAGTGTAGAAGTGTCCGTGTGTAAGTGTAGAAGCGTAAGTGTTCTAGTGTAAGCGTCGAAGTGTCAGTGTTCAAGAGATTTTCCGGAAAAACCCTTCGCAATGCTTTCGGGAAATATACAATTTTCAGTGTAAAACCTCCTCAAAGGCCAAGAAAGCGTTTTCGATCAAAAGTCGCTTGACATGTTGTGACTTCTCAGGCTGGCGGCTGGTTTTACGCTCATTTTCTTTTTTGCCCACAAGGAACTGTTATGTTATAACAAGTCCTTTCGTGTTTTAAACATTGTTTTTCATTGTTTGGCTGAAACCCGCCCACCGGCGCCTGGTCCTGAATCCTTCTCTCCACTTCGGCCGCGCCGCCTTGCTCCAGCGCCGCACTCGTGCGGCCATGAGCGCATCTCCGCGCTTCGGCCGCCGCGCCTCCGCGCGGTCGTCGCGCTTCGGGCCATGTTTTCGCCGGACGCGCTGATCCAGCAAGCGGCCAATGCGGCATGGCGCCAGTTCCTCGTCAGGGACGATCGAGTTGGGACCGGGGCGGAGCGGTGACCGTTTCGTGGCCGTGTGGACTCCGAATTGACCAACCACACATATTGATTATATATACCTGGAACATCCTGGAACCCCAAACAACCAAAAACAAATGGTTCCTTTACATAGTAGGAAATGGTTGGTTGGGGACACATCCATTTCTTTCTGGTTGTTTGGGTTTCCCGGTATGTACATGAAAAGGAAATTTTTCTAGGGGGTTGAATTTATCTAAGAGTCTACCGTACAAAGGAACCGACGACTTGGGGAGAGAGGTGTCGGCTTTTTCGGGATGACGGTCCAGTGGTCTTGGTGCGTCGACTATAGGAAATTGAGTCGACGTCGGACGCATGTTCGGATGAATCGGTTCAGAGCAGAGCAGAGGGGCCAAGGTTCGTTGCATAGACCACTTCCCAGACTCGACCCATGGGACTGCCATATATGCTGATCAGTTAGGGTGGTGTTGGGTGTCAATGAGGTAAATATGCCATATACATGGAGTGCCTGGGCTTCAGCCAAATACCAAGAAAAAACGCATCCAACATACCAAATGGGTCATTGGTTTGGAAAAATGAAACAAATTCGTGCTCGGATTGAAAGTTTGTCTGAAGATCCCTCCACAAGCTGTTAATTACCCAAACACTCCATGTATGCCATATATGCCTACATTGGGGTGGTTTGGGGGGTCAATGTAGGCATACAGGGCATACATGGAGTGTCTGGGTTATGTTATTCTTGTTCGGGAATTCCCCTGCTTTTGACCTCGCTGTTTCATTTCTTCATCATGTTTCATCACTCCCGCAATAGGCCAATAGGCCTCACTCGAGTATATCAAAGTGGCCCTGTGGCTGATATACTGCTAAGATGAATCCATGCCCCCCTTCTCTCTAGCCTGCCGGGTGGACCCTACGAGGCTACAGTACGCGCATGCACAGCAGACCTGGGCTTTTGCGCAGGGAGCGGCCAGGCTGGGAGGACGGCGTCTTTCGTGTTGGCGAGCAAGTCACCCCCTCTCCGCTGGCAGAGTGGGTTCGTCAGTGCCTGTGAGATGTGACGCCCGGATGCCTCTGAACGAGGGGGGCTCCCAAAACCCGGGGCGGGTGTTCAGCCTTCGGCGCCTGGTCGGGGGGGGTGGCAGACCAGACTAGATCTTCACTGCTCACCGTGCTCTAAAAGATTCGACTCCACCTCCCTTCCTGGATTTGTCACGTGAGAAAGACGCTGCCCCAGGGCTCCGGCGGCGCAGGCAGGAAAGGGCGGATTTGGCGCGCGGTCGTCCTTTTCGTCGGATACAAGAACATCTACTTCCTATAGTAGTGGTCTTAATTAGCTCCTCACATCTCCTCGCGAGGGTTTTGGTTGTTTGTTCCATGTCTATAACTTTTCTAGTAGGAGCCAGATCTGACACTCCGACTTAGACTGAGCTTAAAGCGGATCCTGATCTCTGAAGGCGAGAGAGAGAGAGAGAGAGACTGACTCACCAATAAGATAGATGTGGACATCTTCGGCACCTGGAAGAGCACTTTGCTTAACAGCTCATAGGGTGTGAACTCCACTTTCATGTGATCTGTGCGCCGGAGTGTGACCAACATTGGGAGCAAGAAGTCCTTCTTCGCCCACCGTACGCGTCAAGAAGGCGTCACGAAGGACACCAGCGGGTCTTTCACATGCACACGCAGGAGACCCACATGGAACCTGATGGCGACCTCTGGAAGACGTTCCATGCTCCACAGGTTTCTGGGAACCGGTGAACCACCGGCCGCTGACCCGGACCCATGCGCCGCCTCCGCCTCGCGGCAGGCCCCGGCGGTCGTGCCCGCGCGCGTCTCGCCCAAGGGGTCGGGGCTTCTCAGAGTGATCGGATCTGCAGGAGATCGATCCGGGGGGGGGAGCACCACAGTCAGCATCTGCCCAGATGCTCCATACAGCCCGACCGGTCCCTCAAAACCATAGGGATTTGAGGGTCCAGACCTCTCCATATGGGCATATGAGGGTCCGACCCCTGCATATGAGGGGTCAGGAGCGTTTGGGTGGTGTTTTGGTGTTATTTTTTCTGTTTTGCTCGCGGTGAAGATGGCGCCCTTTTCCCTCCAAACCAAATCCATGCGATTGGCGGGGCCCTTGTGCTCGGTCACTGCCCAGCGGATGTGTGTGTTTCCATGGGTGGAACGGGTGGAATTGGTGATTTGGTGAAACCGCTCCCCATCACTCCCCCACAAAACGGTCGATCTCCGAAGTTAGGTCCTCCTCTTTTTTTCCCCTGAGCGGGCGCTTCAGTAGCGGAACCGCTGCGAACCACTAACCCCCAAAAACATGGTGGTATGGCTCCTCTCACGGTGGACTGGTTGGGTGATGCACCTCGCCCGGTGTGGGTAGGTCAAAACCTGAACCCCCAAAACCATCATTATCCCTTGTAGTCTGTTCATGTCTGCTCTACTGGTCGGTCTCCTCATTATGTGACCTCCTTCAGAACGGGGCGCGTGGGGTTGGGATGTCGAGGGTTTCTTGTCAGCTGGGCGTCCCATAGATCCCAGACACGACCCGTTTGGGACTGCCAGACGGACTGCCGAGAAACGGCCAGGGGTGGTTGACGTGGGGGGTCAATGTAATTAGGGGATATATGGCAGGTCCCATGGAGTGTTTGGGTATGATGTCTTATCCGGTCAACTGGATTGGGAGCCGTTGGGAGCCAATCGGATGGACCTTCCTCCTTGCGTCAGCTCGGTCGGTAGGGAGCCGAGGCATATAAAAACAGAACCACCGTGGTTGACCACCATAGATGAGCAGAAGAGACTACGTGAGGATATGGATTCTTAACATGTTTCAATAGGGTTCAGCTTGCCCCATCCACCCAGACATGCTCGTTTGAGCTGGGGTGCCCATATCCCAGACGCTCCATGGGACTGCCATAGGACTGCCTATCAGTTGGGGTGGTGGTTTGGGGGGGTCAATGGATCGGCAGTCCGTCCTGGCAGCCCCAAACGAGTCGTGTATGGGTATATGAGGATTCGTCGAACAGTTTGCCTCAGAACAACCTATATAGAGCTTGACAACCTACAGCCCTACTTTTCAGATCGCCCATCCCATATGTACCACATCTCAGGGTCCGAAGGTTCGGAACCTCTCAACCTCTCTTGGAACCTCTGTTGCCCCCGGCCGAACGTCCACCTCTCGGTCCCCCGGCCGAGGTCCCCTCCGACCAGGGCGCCCGAGGCGGTGGAGGCGGACGGGACACCGAGACGGGATGAGAAAACGGTGGAAGCGGCGGTGGAAGCGGCAGTGCCTTACCGAGGTGCAAATGGGACACTTTTAGTTGGCCCATGTGGTTGGGTCTAGTAGATGCTTCAGATACATTATTTCTGCTAGTTTTTGGCCGAAACAAGTCCGGCAACCCATCTCCGAACCCTCTTAGGGTCTTGGGCTTCTCGCCAGGTTGCAGGTACAAGCGGTACATGGAGCTTTTTTGGGGGCTGTTGGGCCAGCGGTACTGCTTCCCTCCGGTCTCGTTGGCCGTTTCGATCGATGTTGGGAGGATTTCCATGTGCGTGACTGAAAGAAAAAGCATTTTCGAAGGTCGGTCAGTCGGTCCCAACTTCGGGCGAAAAGGGAAGGAAGGCTTCTTGTTTAGGAACAAGTAAGGCACTTGCTCCTAGTAGCGTGGCACTTGTTCCTAATAAGGAAGGCATGGGTTCCCAACGGCTCGCGTCTTGCCAGGCCTCGGTGGCCGACGAGGCCGAGGGAGGGAGCTAGGCTGCATGTGGCTCGTCTGTGGCTGAAGTTAGGCGAAGATTTGGAGCTATTGTTCAATGAACCTGCCACCTCTTTCTACCTGCCCTCTGTCGGCGCGTCAGGAAGCATTTTTCCCTCTGTAGGCTTGGCGTGTATCCTTTTAACTTTTCTTTGTCACACTTAGCTGTTGCAGTTCTTGGTGTGCAATGGCTGGATGGGCAGCAGAGGTGTTGTTGAAGCCTATAAGACTTGCCTGATTAGATAGCGACGTGAGCCAATTGGGAGGAGGGAACTGGACGGGAGATTGGGTGTCAAACTAGAGCAACCACCGGTCACTGGTAGGTCCTGGGATCGGAACAGACTAACTCAACCCTGAGAGCGGTGCATTCTTGATTAAAGTCCATGCTACTCGGAGGTAGTGAGTTCCACATCAAACTAGCTTTGAAATTGAACTGCCATGAGCCTTTAGGATCCTTTAGTAGTGTGTGCCATATAGCCTGTAGCAGTCGGCAACGGATTTTTGCTTGAGTACAGATCGATCTAGTTTCTAACCATCATCCACTAATCTACAGCACCCAATCCGAAGGGGCCACACCAGAGGGACGCGTCCCCTCACCCGCGCGGTCTTCGGGCTTGGACGGTAGTTGGGCGCTTGATGTGAGCAAGCAACGACAAGGACCAGCAAGTGCAGCGATTTCTTCGCAAGTCTGGTTTGGAAGCAGATCTTCGAATGCTTGGATGGGAGGCTGCGGGTTTTCTCTCAACACCCAAAAATGCCGTACAGAATTGAACATGCGAAGCAACCGTGCTCTCTTTCGCACTGGGCACCATACCAGACGTCCTCCATACCAGCCGTCCAGCACTCTTGTTCTTCATGATCCAGCTGTCATCCCCTGTCCATCGCCCCCCATCCCGACCCAACTGCTCCTCATCCCGACCGTCCACCGATCCCAACGCTTCCTCCGTCGCGTGCCGCGGCGGGTGGCACGGTCGATGGAGTCGCCGCTGACGCGCTTGGGGTCGCAAGACCAGCTGGGCTCCGACCGCCCGGACTCGTGCCGTGGAGGGAAGGGAGTGGGTGGAGTGGGTGGAGGTCAGTCAGGAGTTGAAAATCTGTTGAAAAAGGGAAGATCCAGAAGATGCATCAGTTCTGGGTGGGGTCTTGGGGTCCTGAAAGATTAGAGATTGTTTTTTTTTTTTTTTTATGGACGAAGATCCTTTATTATCTTTATTGAAGTTCGCCTCAAAGATCTTCAAAGTCATTTGGCCGAGTCATGCCGAGTCCAGAATCATCCGGGATACCAGTGACCAGTTCATTTTTTGGCATCAGACCTTCCGACCAAATGATTTCCGTTCGACCTTCAGATCGAACAGGCTGACTGATGGCCTATCCCAAAAACCGGGCTGGCTTCAGCGCCTGACCCCGACGGATGGATATGGATGGATCACCGTCCAAGGAATCCGACCGCCGAGTCTCCGCAGACGGCACCGGCTGAAGCGGTACCGTCGGGAAGGTGGCCGATGTTGCCGGGACGTTCGGGAGAGGAGTGTTTTTTGTTGTTTTTCTGGCGATGTTCTTGTGTACTACATTGATCTTTCATCTATTTAGGGTCCGCAAAGGCAGCTGCTCATGGGGCCCTGCACGGGCACTGTTGCGACTGGAATCCTAGAGTGGCAACAGGCCAACTCAGACGCGGTAATAGGTGTTTGGAGGTTTTTCAAGGGTGTGGTACTTGTTGCGCAGTGAATGTGACGGTGGAATGACGGCACAAGCTTCTATGGATCCCCGATCGGGCCTTTTAGACATTTGGATGCATGCTCCATATGTTCACCATCGTCGTTCACCATCCAAGTTTGCTTTGCACGGTAGGGTTTGAACATGTTTGACCTTACCCAAAAGGCTCATTGGACCCTCAGTCGGCTAGGGTTTTGACCCTCACAACTAGGGTGAAATGGACCGAACCAACATGTATAGGAGTTGCTTCGGGTCAATGAGCGTCTGGGTCTTGTGCCGGTTGCCAACCATCGCCAACGATGGTCACTGGATCCGAGGCCCACTTATTCGGACAAAGATGCCGAGGAGGAGGAAGCTGCACAGGGATGAAGCCCGGGATGAAGCCCGGGATGGGGGGAAGGGGATGAAGTGGATGAAGTGAAAGAAGTGGAGGGATGACAAGTCCGAAGTCCTATTTTTTTGACCAGGCCGGGATGGGGGCGAAGCGGATGCAGCTTGAATGAAGTGGCTTCCCCAGCGGATGCAGTGGTCGACTGGTACCGCCCTGGAGGTCCAACCATCGGTGCCGATGAGGTGGTGCTTCGCTGACTTCAGCGACGACGAAACGCGCACCATCGAACATCTGAAAATCAAGGCCCAGCTGGAGCATTTTAGAGCTCATGAAGGGATCCATCAAAGCCGAAGGCCCATTTCAGTCATGAGACCTGGTCTCATTCGAGGAAACGGAGTCTCCGGTGTTTGGACTCTTACTTACCGGTGCGCGGCAACGGGTTTCAACCCCACCTCTATACTGAAAGCCTGTTCATGGAGCACATCCTCACCAGCTCCACCGACACGTTTTCTGGCAATGAGGGGGGGGGTCTGTATTTGACAACCACACGTCAGGAAGCTGAACAGGGAGGCCTGACTTGTTCTTTTTGCAGGAGTTGGTGATGTGGCGATATGTGGCGATGTGGTGTCCACAAACTTGTGAATTCAACATGGGTCGCAAGACCTCCAGTTCATTTCAATTGGCCACAGCAGCTTCTTCGCAGGAGGAAGGCGCCGAAGCGGAGGCACGTCGGAACAAGAGGAATGCCCGGATGTGACTTGGCGAATGGACATTTGGGTCCATCTCAGGACACAATGTGACTCCTGACGTCCTGAAGGCCCTGGAAGGTGGTTTCGACGGCGGGTTGACATGGAGAAACAGAAGACGTGAGAAGTCTTGTAGACTTTTGATTTACTATGTGTACCATTGAGACATTATTTTGGGAAGGTTTGTTAATCCACCCGAAAAGATGTAGACATGTGTAGAACTTAGCATAAAAAATACCAGGAGGCAATCAAGACTCTGCATTTCTTTGCGTTAGCTCAATCACTTAGGTTTTTGGTTAGTGTTTAGGCATCAACACTTCTCAGGTTTGTCCCAGACGCTCCGTTCACAGCCCTTGGTCCCTCAACACCTAGGGATTAGGACCCCAGACGCAAAGGATTCGGGTCCGACCCCTCCACATGAGGGTCCAGGGTCGCATCTGGGATGGATGATTTAGGATCGAATGACGTTGCCCTTCGACTGGACTGGCGACGTTGGCCCCCCGTACCCGCTCGCGCGGTGAAGTGATGTGAATGTGCATGACGCTCCGGATCATTGACTGGTGCGACGAAAGTAAGGAATGAGGGTGGCTGGAGCCTAAGGAATCTCCACGTGGAGGTCCTTCCCTCATTCCCTACGAGTCGCACCAGTGAGTAGAGCGTTTCAATGCACGCAGCCACCAACAGAGGTGGTTCTGAACTCCCAGGAACCGGTACCCCAACTGTTCCGGGTCCTATGGACACGGTCCAAACTTGATCAAAATCATTCAAAATCCGTAGCAGTCACATCATTCAAAATCACTTGACCTCCGGCAGTCACCAGTCAGTCACGACTCGTCACGCCAGCTCGCACGAGTCCTGAGGACCCGCACCACGCGCCTTGGGCACCGACGGGTCCAGGCGAACGGGAGAAGAAACGAGTAGGAGAGTAGGAGAGAACGACGGTCCCATGGCCTGCATGTTCCAAAAGCAAGGAAACACCGCATGAGATCGTCATTGTTCGGGGTGCCGAACTTGAGGAGGATAAGGGTGCCCAGAACATCCACTCACTTTGGGACTAAAAAGCCATTCCTTTGGAACTGCTGGGATATCAACATTAGCGGCAAATGTTTGGATGCAGGATGTGGGTTTGCCGTAACGACAGGGCGCCAAGGGCCGATGGCAAACGTCAATTTTTGGTTCGGGAGAGCCTTTTCTTGCCACGGAACTGATAGGGTCAGCTTCTGAAGCCAAACGAGAGAGTGGCGCCGCAAAAACAGAGCTGAGGACTTTGGACAATGCGGAGATGGAAGCCATGATGCTGCGTGGCGCGTATGCTAAAAAAGATCCCTCCTCATCCGGTCCGGACGCAAAAGTGTCCTTCAACGTCGAAACCAGATGTTTTGACACGTCGAGGGGTGAGGTTTTTGGGTGGAAAAGCATCCGAAAGATGTGAGATTGTGAGATTGGTGGTGAGGTTGTGAGATGTTCTTCCACCGATAGACACCAAGGTTGCAAGAGGAGTTGGAGGAGATGGAAGCTGAGCGTGCTGCCAAGGACCTTGCCGGTGCCATGCTGCTATTCTCCCGTGTCAGTTGCGGAGTTTGTCGTTGCAGGGCACAGAGTCGTCAATTTCTGGTCATCCAAAGCTAGACCCTCTGAGTCCAAGACCGTTTTCATCAACATTCATCAACCTTGTTTCCTGATTTCTTTTGAATCTTTAAAGTAAGGTGACCCGGAGAGTAAGTTTTCTTTACTTCGACGTTGCCACATGTAGAGTCCTTGGACTGTAAAAGGGTCTAGGTAGACAGCCCCCTCCCAGGAACCCGCCGCCTTTCCGGACAAAGGAGTTCACTTAGTTCGCCCATCTCAGGGACGAAGCTCGGGACGAGTTGCTTCGGAAAAAGCGCTCGGCTTTGATGCGTGGGATCCCCAAATCTGGCCATCGTGGTGTTCATAGGTTAGGAGGGCGGAGCTTCGGGTTGTGAAGCTTTAGGGGGGTGCCAGTTCCTCATGGGGGAGGTCGAATGTCAAGGTTCTTGAAGAAAAGCACCTGGGGTCCAGTCCCTCATTGTCCCTCATTCCATCTCATTCAGCAGTGTTGGTACCAAGAGCCACCTAGTGAGCTGGAGTTTAGTTGGGAGAGCCTTTCATAGCCTTTCAATAGAGGCGTCGTGTCCCAACATGCGAGATACTTACAACGTGAAATTACCTTAGATCAGAGCCATGCACACACATTTGCCAGCAAACCCCGCGAAACACCGACAGTGAAAGCGGCCGTTTTTGCCGTGAGGGGCACCCATGTGACGTGAGGGCCGGCGGCAGGAGAGACACCTCCAAATGTCGCAGAAGGCGGTGCCCTGGGTTGCTCGGTCGGTGCGGAAGGGGTGGAAGGGGCGGAACCCTTATTGGGCGGATGGCCTTCCTTGGGCGGAAACGGGAGCCTAATTGGAGAGTGCGCATGGTATGCGGTGCCATGGCATGCGAGTGCGCATGTCATGGCATGTGTTAGCATGTGGTAAGTAGGTATGGACGTAATTACTACTTTCGTACGATACGACACATGTGCAAGCTCCAGCACTGCAGGTGCTGTTCCTTCCTTGTTCTGCCTCATTCTCTCATTCCCCCTTTGCTCCTGATGCTTGGAGCCGCGCCCCCCGGTCGCGGCTCCAAGCGGATCAAAGACTTTGGACATGTGACGAACATCCTGGGAGACATCTTGGCTGTTGGGGCTGGAGTGGATGGAGAACTGGGCCTCCACCTCCTCCAAACGCCCGCGCCTCCGGCTCCGCTGGGTGTCAAGCACCGTCCTACCCATCGGGTGGTGCCTCGGTGGTCAGCAGCTCAGGTGGAGACCCAGTTCTTTGCCATGTTGATGGCTGCAGTGGTCTTAGCCAACTCCGTGGTCATCGGCTGCCCGGTTTGTTTTTGTGCGTGCGCATGGACATTGGAGGACTTCGGGACATGGGATGAAGGAGAGAAGCAGAAAAAGGTGGGGTGGGCAGCTGATCCAAATGTGGCCGGATTAGATTGTTGAGGTATTTGGTTATCCCTGTGGATGTCTACAAGAAGTGGGAATCCATCTCCTGGGTGAGATGATGCAGAAGCTAAGGTTGAGCACGAGCACGAGTCATGCATTTTGGCGCTTCGTCCACGATAGCTACCGTTTGCCGTGTTTGGAAGCAGGTAGCAGCTGCAGCGATAGATATGACAGCCCGCAGAGATGCGCAGAGTGGAAACAATGTTTGGGGAAATGCATTCTGCAATATCACGAAAGCTAGCATTTGCCTCACTCCGCTTGATGTCCCACCAGTCCGGATGCACCCCTGCTAGCTTTCGTCACCTACCCTCGGCCTCAAGTTCTGCAAATATCAAATGTGTTTCTTGATCCATTAGAAGACTCGTCGTGCAAGAGATGTGCACGAGAGACACATCCAAGCAGTTTACTCTCCCTGGAACTAACATGGAAGTGGAAAACCACCTGTCTGTAGTGGAACATGGTCTTCCAAGGGGCCATTCTCCACTTCCATGTTAGTTCCAGGGAGTGTACAGACAGCAGAAAGGACATTCCAAGTTGGAACCCTTTGGATCGCCTGGGCCACCAGGCCAACCTGAAGAGGACGCCCTCCAGTGGATCCGGCCAGCTCCCTTCACTACGGTAGACTCGGTAGACCCTTCCAAAAAAGCCTCCACGACATCCACGCCAGGCTGTGAGATTTTCATCCCCAGACGCTCCATGTATGGAATATATGATATGCCGATCAGTTGGGGTGGTTTGGGGGGTCAATTGATCGGCATATATTCCATACATTGGAGTGTATGGGATCTATTTTAAGTTTCAAGGGGTTTTCTTGTCGAACATGGCGACGCGTTCTCACGACAAGGATTCGGCTGCAGCGGGTCACGATGGAATCAGTGCCGGGTCACTGCAGCTGCGATGGAAAGATATTCCACCATCCAATGGGTGTTCAATGGACCACCCTACATTACTTAGGGATCTCTATTGGACACCCGTTGGATGATCCAGGTTGGTTTGTGCCGTGCTCATCCCAATTTCAGCCGCTGCAGGCAGGCCACGGGGTCAAGCCTGATCCCCACAGTGGTCGTTAGTGTGTCACCCAGCCCGAACCGACCACTGAACAGGGGATTCGCCTTCAACGGGTGGGAACCCAATGTAAGATGGATTCCTTGGAGAAGGAGAACCTTGAGCAGATGGCCAACCCCGAGGATGCTGGTCCAAAGAAGTATGTCACCGTTGAGCTCAACATCACTGATTTAGCATTCAGGTGGTTGTCCATGGGAAGCCGTCTTCATTTCAACCGCGAAGGCCAATTATTGCAGATATATGGTCCATGTAGCTGCAATTGGCCTTGTATAGTGCTCTCTTTAATGAGGCGAGGGATGCCGACAGGCGCCTTGGGAGGCTGATCCTGAATGGATGGATCAAGTTCTCATCGTTGGAGACACAGGTGGGCAGTTTTTTTTGGAAATTCATTGATCTTAGACTAGATTGATCTTAGACGAGTGGGATCAATCTAGACGAGTGAGGTCAACCTAGTCTAAGGTCAATGGATTTCCAAACATGCTGCCAACCTGAGGAGAGCGGCGCTTGGCTACAACTACGGGAGGACACATACGTTGAGACATACCGCGCACGAGGTCAAACAATGGGATGAGTCACGAGGTGTCCTAGGCTTTTCCTGAGAGCCTCTTTCCTGATCAGCGCAGATATTCGCAGATGCTACTGATGCTACTGCTACTTAATTCATGTGACTTGACGGCACTGTGTTGTGTTGACGGCACTGTGTCTCAGGGGATTTGCCTTGTGCCGATTTTCGCAGCCAATGCATGGATCTTTGAGCAGCACTTGGGGAAAAAAAGATCTAACGTAATTGGTGGGTTTCCGGACACCTCCTCGTCCTCGTTGGCCTCCTTTGAATGTGTCGATCGTGTCCGTTTTTTGGGTCAGCAGGTGTCAGCTGTATGGTGCTTCGCCTTGGAAGAAAGGGAGTCTACTAGAGATAGGATCCCAGCGGCAGCCTGATAAAAAGAAAGAACCTCCTCCACATGGCATTGTATTTTGAGGAGTTATGTGGGAACACCTCCCCAATAGAAAAGGACAAGGTGAACACCTCCGCCAAAATGATGGGAATCCACGCTCGTCCTTGTTTTCTCTCCCTAGCACGATGGCACGAGAAGGCTTTGCAACACCACCGGAAGACCCCCCCACGCTACACACTACAGCAACGACCGAATTCACGCGATGGAGGGCTTGAAGTCCCAATGGCTGGGTGCTGCGATCGCCCTCGCCATCGCTTTCGTGCTGTGGGGCTCTTCCATCCTGGCGGCCTTGACGCTGCTGGCGGTGCTTCTGGCCTTAATCTTCCAGCAAGGACGGGACCAACCGCTGGTGGCAGGCTCCAAGAGGGCCGTATAGGTCGGTCCATGTCATGCTCGAGCCATGCAGGGTGCATGCATGCGCTGAACCCGGCAAAGGCGTGGAAAGAACGCCAGAATTGACGGGCGCCCTTGGCAATAAGGGTTGACCTGCTTGAGGAAACCAATCAAGTCGTGCGTCGATGGCCATCTCAGATCATGCTTTGAGCCTCAAGACTCGCAGATGCCAAGATTATTCCGTTGGTTCTTCCGCACTCCTCCCAAGACCTCTTGGAGGACTGCCGTTCGCCGCTGAACCTGCGCCGAACCGCGCCCCCCCGGGCACGGCGGCCGCCGTGGCGCTGGCCGCGAATGCGGAGGTGGAGGGCTTTTGGGGGCGGGTGTTTTTCGTGAGCTCGAGGGAAGGCCTCGATGTGTGGAGTATTGGAGCAGATGGTGACAGTTGGAGGGTGCACATAGTCAGAAAAGGTCTGAACATGAGATTGGGCAGTACTGTGCCATCTCTCCATCGATGAAGTTGGCCTATGACACCCTCAAAAGGATCCGCTAGTCAGAGTACCTGTAGCGGATCAGAAGCCAAAAAGATCCGAAGAGGAGTCCAAGGAGGAGTCCGGAGAGGCTGCTTTCATTGCTTTGGTTTATTTTTGTTTCGCACGTGTGGGTCCATGCACGGCATGAACTGCAGGAACGCCCTAGTTCTTGGCAGTGTTTTTGGTGTCTCCAGTGTTGCAGTAGAGCTGGTGCATGGACTCTGTTACCTTACCCCTGGTGGGCGTGCATTGGATTGGAAGAATGAGATCCATATGAGATCCTCCAAGTACTGGGCTTGACTTCACATTATTCACATCTCTCATTTTGCCAGCGGCTTATGAGGCTCGTAGCGGGTCTCCCTAGTTCAAACACGTCATGTACATCCATACCTAGGGTCTGTCCACCTAGAGACAGGCCTGGAACCTAACCATCATCATCCACTGCAGTTACTGGTAGTGGGATATACCATAAGCATGTGGTGGGAGATACAGGAAGGTCGAGGAAAATCATCATTCTTACTGACCACAGTATATTTGCATATATTTCCACATAATGGGGAGACCCCCACGCCCACCCAAAGATGTTTTGGCGACTTTACCTTTACATGATATACCCAATCCATACCACAGTTCTTGTGCTCCTTCGGGTCTTTGTCGGCGCCCAGGCAACGCCCCAGAGTGCGCCTGCGGCGAGCAGAGAATCCGAGCTCAAGAAGAGCTGGACGGAGAGTGTGACGAAGCAACGCAAGAGAACACCTTTTGGGTTTTGGGCTCTGACCTCTTGGTTTGGAAGAGACACGGCAGCAAGCCTTAGAAGCGTAGATGTGTATATATCGATGTTTCTATGCCCACCCATCTTCAGACACCAAACCACCGGTCGACTCCGCGCAGCCAGCCGTGCGCCGGCCTCACTCCGCGTGCGCCGGCGCTCCCCAGGTGATGCTGGCCGACACCGGCGTGGCCATGCCGGCGGCGCAGGTGGCGCGCGCGTGGTTACAGATGGTGCGCGGACACAAGGAGCGACGACGGTCGCGTGGACCCGCCGACACCGACCGGATGTGGTGGCCCCGCCGGCGGCGGACCGTGGCGGTTTTGGAATGGCAGAGCCACTTCCATGATTGTTTTGAGTGTAGCAGCGCTTAGCAGCCACTTCCAGCACTGGAAGACGTGCGCAACGGAGGTGATGGCCCACCGTTTCAAGGGGTGCTTTGGATGGCCCATCCAAGCATTGTCCCAACGGATGGAACCCTCCTTCTCTCCAGTGGACCTCATCTACATGGTATCACTGATATCTGTATCTACCCATCATCGTCCATTTGCACCGACCTCGCCCAGTGACCGACCTGACCGACCTGACCGACCTCCCATCTGCGTCGTCCTCGCGAGGATCCGGAGGCCGCTCGCGCGGGCGTGGAGCGCTGCCCGGAGCGCAGTCCGCCGCCGGTGCTGCGGACGGGCAGCTTGACGGACCTCTGCGGGAGTTTGACCGAAGGGGAGTCCGACCAGCCCAGTGAAGCGACGCCTAAGGCACGGTCCGGTGATGTGTGGAGCTGTGAGGTGTGGGGTGAGCTGGGGGACATGCAACTGGACGGGTTGAGCGGCAGGAAGGCAGGAAGGGACTGTAAGTTGGTGATGGAGTGGCACTTGAGTAGGCCGCAGCTCGTGAGGAGGTTTTTGAGCGACGGGAGATCAACACGAAAAAGTCGGTTTAACATGTTTAACATGAATCATTGTGATGTGAATCGTCGCACACGCATCCTGAACCCTGCCTGCTTCTCTGGTATGCTGTGTTATTCCCAAATGGTAGGGGCAAGTCAGCCATCACCTACACATACAGGTGGCTGGCCACGCCATTTTCTGCATTTGTCTTGGATTCTGCCGTTTTCCTGACAACAACCCACCAAGCCATGCCACGTAATTAACATCCTTAGGAAGAATTTCAAGATCAGGATGGCATCCACTCGTCAGCTTCTGTGCAGGGGCTTTCTCCTCCCATCATCCTCATTTCAGCTTTGACTTTGATATTATCATAGCCATATTCCCCAGACCGTTGGAGCCAATGTCGATCCCCGAAAAGCGAAACCGACGCTCCGTGACACTCCTTTCGTCGGCGTCGCCGTGCGACCTGCTCTGGCCCATCGAACCGCCGGCACGCGCAGGCGGCGCGCTTCTCGCAGCAGCTGGAGATGGAGTTGGAGCGCGCCGACGTGAACGAAGACTGGGGCTTCTGCTGGCGACCCCGGAAGCGACGATGGATCTTAGCACCTCGGTGCATCGCGGTTTTGCCAGGGTGCCATTGCTGGAGGGTGGCGAGATGGTGAAGACAGGGTACTTGTATAGACCTTTGGGGATCCAAATGGTTTTAATGTTTGTCGTGGGGAACTGCCTGATAGATCCAGATAGATTTCAAACAACTTATATATTGCCATTTGCTTGCTGCAACATTGGCTTGTTTTTTCTGGGGGCTGGGGGGGGGTAACAACCCTTTCTTTTTTGGGCGCGCGATGTTCACCAATCTTCACTGCGTTTTTCGGGTCCCCCCACCGACCACTGGGTGGTGTGTGACTCCATTGGTTGGTCTGCGACGCCGGAGGTAGGAAAACTCCACGACTCGTCGGTTTGCGCACAAGTACTTTCATGACCCGGACGCGACCCTGGACCTGCTAAGTAGGGGCCGTGCTTTCATATGGAGGGGTCTGGATCCTCAAATCCTTATGGTTTGGACCAGTCGGCCTGTGAACGGAGCGTCTGGGAAAGTACTGGGAGTCCAAGACTAGTTGATGAAAGCAGGGCCGGAAGGATTGTGGCAGGGTGGAGGGTTCAAATCATCCCATGCAGTCCAAGACGATTTTCAATCATTGAGGAGGAATTGCCCTTGCTTCATTCAGTGGCTATCAGTGGCTATTATATTGGGCCCCAAGGCAATTCAGAGGATTGTAATCCTCCAAGCTGTCTTCACCCCGAGTTTCCAAACGCATTCCAATACCAAACAGGTTTTTAGTTCCAGGGAGTGTCGCCATTTTTGCGACATGCAGGCGCCATGGACCCAAGATGAGATGGCCATGGCCATTCGATTCGTTTCACGACAGGTCACCGATTGCTTTTCAGTGCCCTCCGTCCCCTCCAACCCCTCCGAGGCAGCCGGCGACCCAACCCTTCGGGGACGATGCCCCGACCGTCGACCAAACCCTTCGTCGTCGTCTACGACCGACGAGTCTACGACCGACGGACGTCGACCGAAGGAATCCTTGAAGACGAACAGCGTGGCGAGCGCCTGGAATGAGAGACAGCGAGAGCTGGGCTTGAAGAGCCTGGAGCTGCGGAGTACCTTGCTGGAAGCGAATGGATCAGACCAGACACCTGGAGCTGCGTTTGGTGGACGCTTTTTTCCCCAAGCAGTGTGGACACACGACACGAGGGGTTCTTATGGTAAGTGTTAAGCACCGGTGTGCTTTGGCGGGGCAAGGTTTTTCTGCACATGTTTTTTGGTGTCTTTATTTATCCTTGAGGGTGGCTCCAAGGTCTACATGGTGCGAAGCTTGAAGAGCACTCTGTTTTGTGGGGGGGGGCGCTGGTTGCCACTCAAGATGTAGACTCCGCGGGCACTTGTGGACACTAAAACAAACAACCAGAGGTAGGTTGGAGCCATCGCTCTTAGGTTGGAGGCCATCGCTAGTGAATGCTGCAAGAGGGCACTCTCGTCTCAGTTGATAAAATCTGGTCTTCAAGCGGTCAGTGAATCGAAGAATCCCTTCACAGTGGCACCTCAGATGAGGGGCAATGTACTCTTGATTAATAAACCGCCCCATATGAAGAGGATTGTCCAATTCAAGTGGGGGGTGCATGTTTATTAATCAAAGAGTCTACATTCTGAACACGGAAGGCTGATGAGCTCACCTTCCTCGCTCGTTCACTGCCTGTTGACAGCTCACTGCACTCCGCTCACGGCACTCTGCAGTGCCCGCAGCAAGCGCTCCTTTGAGGAAGTGCCTGATCCAACAAGAGCTCAACGAGGCCTTACGCTTGCGCCTCATCTTTCTGCTGCCAGATCTGTCTTTGCAAGAAGCTGAGTTCGACCGAAGCTCAGCGATCCGGAAGTTGGAATGTAAAGTCAAGAACTCCTTCCTGGAGGCCCAGGGGTTGCTGGAGGGCTTGCGCATGCCAAAGGAGAAAAACAGACACACATGTTTGTGGAACAAGCTGGCCAGTTTGTTCGGACGAGACTGGAGGAGACACCTTTTGAAATTAGAGGGTCATAGGCTGCCTGGCTTAGCTTGCTTAGCCTACAACAATAGTTACATGTTTCAAGTGCCAAGTAAGAAGGAGCGGCCCTCAGCGCAGGAGTTCGCTGGTGGGTGACGCTTTCTAAGCGTTTTTATCTCAGGGTTTGGGTGGCAAGACGGCCTCATACCTTGAAGATGAAGGCGGCATATAATGGCACCCCGACCTCCGAAAGACCTCCGAACGACCTCTCCTCACCGCCCGTCTCGGCCGGGTTCGGTCCCGACCTCTGAGTGGCGAGGTCTCTGCGGTCGACAGCCAAGACGAGCGGCGCAACTTCTCCGATCCAGGTCCGGTGGTGACGCTTCGGCGGCCATGCGGGAGGTTCCGACTCGCCACCGACGATCGCGCCCGACTCGCGCCCGAGTCGGAGCAACATGGAGGGTTGGCGGTAAGAGGTCTCAATTGGTGACCTGTTGGAGGGTGCTGGCATGGAGCTTCTATATATATACTGTATATATAAATATAAATACCAGGACCCACAAGGGGTGGTTAAGGGACACCCCTTAACCTCTAAGGGGCTATCAATAGACACCCCTTAGTCTGGTGTCCTGCTATGTGGATTTTCCAGGAAAATGGTCGGTTATATAGGCGAGTTTCTTACTTCTCCTCCCCGGCAAGTTGGTCGGCACCTTTTTTGGAACTCATCCTGGATACGACTTAATAATCAATAGAGTTAGCAAGTTCCTTTTGGTTCATTTGAGACTTTGCCCCCTAAAGCGATCAAGGAATCCGAAGCCTGAAAGATGGGGAAAACTACGGACAGGTGCACCAGGACTTCACTATCATTAGGTCACCTCTCTCCATTTATTATTACATCACTTCACTCCAATTCACTCTGGTGGGTCACCATCTACCAAGTTTTGGACGGCTCTTTTTCCCACGAGCCACCGCCCTCAGCCCATCCAAGGAAACAAAGCACCTCTTCTTCCACGCCGCCTGATCCCAGAGACCACGCGCCCATGTCCCCAGCGCCTGCTGGCTATGTGACAGAGTCCGAGGCAGTCACTTGGAGATCGGCAGTTCTGTACTGTACCGATCCATAAAAGAGAATCCGGTTCCGCGAGGGTGTTGCTGAGAAAGAGACGTTGCCATGGATGGTCTTTAAGTGACCTTTTGAGATCCCAGTGGCTGAGGCCACAGAGAGGCCTTGAAAAGGTCGCTTACCAATCCTGAAGAGGTCACTGGGAAGGTCCAGGTGGATGGTCACTTACCAATCCCGGCTGTCCTGGAGCTTACAGCGCTTACAGGATACTTCTTGATTCGGTCCAGGGGGACGAGACCAGTGGATGAGCCCACTTGCTTGCAAAAGGAGTTACATTGTGATGTGCCAGCTCCTGGAGTTGTCATAAGCTCTCAGGAGTTTCAGGACCACCCTGGTTGATAAAAGAAACATAATTGAACGTATCATCATCATCATCATCGTCATCATCATCGTCATCATCATCATCATCATCATCATCATCATCATCATCAACATCAACATCATCATCAACATCAACATCATCATCAACATCAACATCTCAGCAACCCCTGGAAGGTGCCAAGGACACCACATCTCACGAAGTCTCCACGGCCGTTCGACTCTCCCAGACACGACCGGTGGGGCTGCCAGACACTTCATGGACCCCTCAAAACCAATCACCCCAATGTAGGAGTGTCTGGCGTTTTCAAACCTTTATCCCCTACGTGACATCTTTCGAAGTCCGTAACTCTTCCGAGTTGGTGTTCCCCCCAGTTACACCTCACCTGGAGCCTGTGGCCGAGCCTTGGGGATCCTCGGGCTGGCGGTTCCAGACGGTTTGGGTACCGCGTGACACGCGCGGACGACACCGGGGGGAAAAAGAAAGAAGAATGAAGAAGACACAGGAAATGATGACGACACGTCATCTCCCTTTTAACAAGTATAAGAAGTCCAGTTATATAGACTCTTCTTGGGGAGCGCCCGAAGAACATGACCTGAAAGACATTTCTGCTTCTTTTTCCTGTTCGAGTCGACAAGTCAGACCCATTGTTTTTCAAGAACGTGGTTAGTCGACTCGCAGGGCATGGATGTGTCCCCAAACAACCATTTCCTATGTAAAGGATTTCAATTGCCATATTGGAACAACCATTTGTTTTTGGTTGTTTGGGGTTCCAAGCAGGGCATCTGTGTTCTTCACCACGGATGGCGACGCCCAAAACCTGCGGCGCGTTTTGCGAGGTCAGTGAGCTCATTGGTACCACGGCGTTGATCGCCCATCTCAATGATCGCGGAGCCGCGGCCTTCAACGGCAAGTTCTGCCGGATCGAGGCCTTCGATCCTCACGTGCGGCGCTACGTGGTGAAGGTGCGCTGCGGTGAGAGGAGAGCACAGGAGCGCCGTTTTGTCGACTCTCAAGGGAGAAGAGACGACATCATGTAGACTCTTAGATTGTTGAATCACCCCCCATATGAAGATCAAGAGGTCTTATTGATTCAACCGGGGAGGTTATTCATCCAGAGCCTCCATTGAGTCCACCCGTTTCAAAACACCAATCCGTAAAAGCGACCTGGCCTCCCTGGTAGCGTCATGGACGGGGCCCAGGTCCGTCGTCTATTCGCTTCATTCGCCCGGTTGGTCCAAAACCCAGGGTCCGAGGCCATGGGGACCCACAGACCCACAGCGATCAGGGCTCCAAGTCGTTTCGGTTCGGACGACTGGTGCCGACCGAAGCGAAACCGAGACGCTACGACTTGGAGCCCTAGGGGTTTATCATGTATCATCCTTTATCTATTATTATAGATAATATATAGTATACCTGGATAATATATGTTTATAATATAGTATACCTGGATGATCGTGACATGATTCCAAAGATAGTCTTCGAGGACGACTTCCAGGACGACGTCTTGCACTTGAAGCGGCAAGTATGTCAAGTGAGCCAGCCAAGTGGCTAGCGTGACTGCTTCACCTCCTTTGTGCGAAGAAAGCGTCCACTGATTCCCAAATTTGCAACACCGTTGCCAGAAAGCCGGTGTAACACAATGTATATAACACAACTTAAGACAGTGGTAACCAATCCTGGATTTCCAAACCTTCTGAACATAGATCCGAATCACGGAGTCGCAAAACACGAGGTCTATGCCGATGAGGGCCCCGTGACCGCCAAGCTGCGCCTGGAAAACCTCATCCTCCCCGGCACCACCGCGCCGGTCGCGCCGGTGGCCGCGGCGCCGGTGGAAGCGGCGATGCCGGAGGCGTTGCCGGAGGGCATGTACTTCGAGGGGTACAACCCCTGGACTTGGCGACTGGGCTGATCTGGACTGATCTGGGGTGATGGATGATGATGGATGTGATTGGAGCATGGAGTTGTTTCAAGTTTTAAGCCTCAAACTTCTATTCGGAATGCCGAATGCTTGAATATACTCGAAGCTCCATGCCCGCTGATGCCTCCACTGACCAAACATCATTGAGACTCTTTGGAGTGCTTCAACAAAGGTGACCATATATCCTGATACATCTTGTATGATCCTTCAACAAGCACCTCACTCCCTCACAGTAAGGCGCCATGCATTGATATTCCTGGCAACCTCAGAGAAACCCCAAAACAACACCTCTTGCACCGCTTGGGCATTAAAAGAGGCCAGCCAGCCAGCCGCTCGTTCCTGTCACGCAACCCCCACCTTTCCACTCGGCCATGCTGACCGCAGCCAGTCTGAGGCCGCCCAGTGCGCCTTCACTCGATCCCTTCGACCCCCTGAGCTGGTCGATGGGAGGAGGAGCCATGATGCCCTGGCCCTACGGCGCCGACGCCATGGACGCCCAGGCGCGGCGGCGGCGCTGCTCCGCGCGCGGCGGAGCGCTGAGCGCCGTCGACGGGTCACGCGCGAAGACCGGAATATGAACGGAACATGGGTGGAGGAGCAGCAAAAAAAGGGATTGGATGATTGGGAAGGGCGGGGCTCGGGCTCCTCCTTCACAGGTGCTGAAGGGCGTCGTCAGTGGGGTGGAATCATCACATTACATGTTTTGCACATATGTTGAATGCCAGGTGCATGGTCCGTGCTTGCCAATGACAAGCTTGCCACCATTGAGCACTACACCTCTGACTTGTGGCCCCTCCGGCGGTCTGCCATTCTCGCCGCCCATGGCTGAACAGCCTTTACCAGTGCCTTTACCCCCGTTTCCCGTGGACCAGCCAGTGACAGTGCACACGCATCAAGTCCTGGAACAACAGCTCATCCAGGAACACACGCAAAATCAGAAGCTCCTCACCCCGAAGTCCGATCCGCATCAACCTCCACTCGACGACGCGCCACCCGAGCCCTTAGCCGAGCCGCCCCCGGAGCCGGATGAGGGGCCGAAGCGCCGGCGCCGGCGCCGAGGGAAGCGGAAGAGTCAGAAGACGGGTGCGGAGCCGGCGGAGTCGGAGGCATCGAGCCATGCAGGAGAGAAACGGTTGAGAAGTGAATGCCTCAAGGATCAAATGGAAGTGAAGCAATCTGGCCTACATTTGGTGCTTTTTGCGCTTTTTGATGTTTTTTTTGGTCGTGCAAGGTATATAGTTTAGTCATGTAAATACCATGCTCACATGGATTGTTCGGGATATTTGGTCAGAGAGATGGTCATGACGCACATTTGATACGTCGACAGATCATCGACACACACACACACACACACACTCTGACACTTGTATTCAGTGACTCAATTTCCACGATGGGAAGGATGGTGAAGAACCGCAAGGTGAAAGGTCCGAAAACTTGTAGGTGTTTCAACAAATTGTTGTTCACGTCTGCAGAAACGAGCGGCGCGCTGCGAGTCGGCTGCAAAGCTAAGCTGCAAGAAGCTCGGCGAAGTTTGGGGGAGGGAAACATGAAAGACCATGGAATCAAACCAAAGGAGATTGGAACGGCTTGGTCAAAAGTTGGCGCAGGTACGTCGAAAGAGCGTCCTCTTTCGATATCCTAGTCTGAACCTGGAGCTTCGTTGGCTCACGCCAGGAACAGACCCGTGAGCCCCCTGCACGTTGAAAGTGGTGGAAAAACGGTGAAAAGAGTGGCGGTGGAAAACCCTTTGTCCAGGGGTGGACACACACACGCACACTCTGACATTGGTTTTCAGTGACTCTGTTACCACGTTGAGAAG
>CAXAMN010001414.1:61015-92972 GCA_963970005.1 Durusdinium trenchii
GCCTACATAGCAGCTGAAGCTGAGTATAGCAGGTGTTGACCAAAAAGCACGGCGCCTATACATATAATATAAGTGGCTTAAGGTGAATGTTCATTTCGTTAAACAAAACTTCGGTGTGTGTGTGTGTGTACGAATTGCATGTATAACTTTATAACTAACATGTTTTCATATTCTAACTGTTGGTCCGCCATAGTAATACATGTTCTATCGCAATGGGCTACAGATTGTGAGAGGGAAGCTCTCCTCCCCCCGCCTCGCGGGCCCGGCTAAAACGCGCGCAGGACGGTGATGGTCAGCTGACGCAAAGCGATCTGGACCGCGCTTTGGAGAACGAGGCCGGAGCGGAGCGGAGCGGATTCGACGTTTTTGGGAGGTTTGGTGGTTGGCCATGATAGGCCATTTGTAGTGCCATCTGTATAGAATTCGCCCCAGATGGCAGAGCCCGAATTAGCTTGGAAGTTGGATGAACTGTGGAAGGGGGGAGGGGTCGACTGGGGCTGCAAGATTTCATATAGACTCTTTATAAAGCCTAAAGCCTCTTCATGTTGGGGGTGGGTGGGTATTCATCAACAGTACCTGGTTCCTCACTGCTTCACCGCCGAGTCGGCTGTGGTTCCTCATGAGTCCGCAAGTCGCGCTATTCATGGGCTTTCCATGGAACACCAAGAAGCAGAACTGAGCTGTGACAGTGGATTCAACTCGGACTGGAGTAGCTCGGACTGGAGTTCTTGTTACATCTGATCCAATCAACAATCATCCCAAAGGGTATACGTCATTGATAATATATGCCAGGACACCCCTCAACAAAGCCTCTTTTCGTGACTGATTAGATAGACACCCCAAACACCGGAAGGGGCCTATAATAAAAAGAATAAGTATGACTGATGATGGAACGACATGAGCCCTCCGGAGACAGGACAGCTCCTTCAATTCATCCATGATGAGAATGTTGTTTCAAAAACCTCGGCAGCTTCCAGGAATTCCCAGCCCTCTCCCAGCGCTGGTGCTAAGAAAACAGCTCGTGGAACATGATGTTAACCTCGGCAGCTGCTCCTTTTGGGGGATATACATGAACAATTTTTTGACATGAACTTTTGATTTTGAAACATAAAATATACATATCATGAAATGTACGTTGTTCATGTCCACTCGTTCCTCGGCTCTGCGCTGCGCAAAGCGCACGTCCCGATGTGCGCTGCGTCTCCGCGGCGCCGCGAGGAGTTTGTGCAAATCCTTCGGCTCCTGGAGGCCTTCCGAGCGACGCGCGACCCGTGCGATATCGCGAGATGGATGGCGTGACCCGGTGACCCGGGTCACCTTCGGAACCGAAAGAAGGGAATCATGGTCTTAAGCAGATCCAACAATCACTCAATCATCTTAAATGGGAATCAGGAGGATTGTGAGGCCCCCACGTTCATTCAATGCTGTCCATCTCAAGCTCCTTTCGTGTCTCCCACCCCTTCCACCCCTTCCCTTCACCCCTTCCCGCCCCAGGCCCGTCCCTTCCTCACTGTTGCGAATCACGGAGAAAAGCTCCGACGGCTTCTTCTTCTCCTTCTTCTTCCTCCTCCTCACCAACCGAGGTAGCCAGGGACCTGAACAAGGGGTTCTGAAAAACCATGAAAAACCTCTGTTGGTCAAAAGGTGCCTGCACTCAACGCTGTAAATAGACTATCCCGTACTATCCCATATGGGTACTGAGGTCCCCCAGGTCGTACCGGGTCCTTTTTGAGTACCTCTGGGGTCCGGCGCCTGCCGGTGATGAGCTCAGGTGCCGGTGATGAGCTCTGAGAACTTGATGCGTCTCTTCGACCTCAGTGGTCGTGCCTTGCCAGCGCTGCGGAGCGCTGCGAGACGACGACCTGGATCGACCTGGTGTGGAGCAGGGGATGCCGTTGGGGTGGGTGAGGAATGAAGGTGAGAAGAGGTGGGTGTGTAGTTTCAAGAAGCTGGGAGGTGTGGCGTATATTGGTTTCTCTCTTTTTTGTGGAGACATGCCATTGAAGCTGGGAGGTGTGGGGCCCAAAAATCAGAGCTGACGATGGCCAGGGTGCGAGTGGAGATGACAGGTGGACTGTGTCAAAAACGTGCCAAGACCAGCCCAGAAGTTTAGTTCGACCTTTTGGAGCAAAGTTTCAGAGAAGATGGATGGCTCAAACCCCAAGATGTCCGTATAAACCACCTTTTGGGGATTGTGCCATTGACTCTCAACCCACGTCCGACGAAATCATGATCCTGTTGGTTTGTGGGAACTCTTCGTGGGCCATCGACAACGTCCGACATGTTTGCGGAAACAACGGTTGAATCAAGTTATCAAGCACTCCGCAAAGCGAGAAATACACTGTGAAACATCATGAAGCCCTCAAAGCTGCAGCACGCACTGTTCCCTCCACGCAGCAATAAATCCACGTTTATTCCCTTGATGAATTCCAGCCTCGCACAGGGTTTTCTCTCTTTTTCGGGGCCTTTATAGATTCACAGCCTACAAAGAAGGACTGCTGACCACCCTGACCACCAGCAACTCCCTAGAACCAAACGAACGACCCGAGCACCACGAAACACGTGAGTGCCGCGGAACTGCCATCGGCCGCGTCTACTGGCCCCGAGCAAGGTGGACATGTGAGCTTCCAAGAGTGGCTTGACATGAAACTCATGGAACATGCGAGGGGTCAACAAAGGTTGAAGATTCCTATAGACTATCCCATAAATACACCTCCAGGGTCCTATACTCATTAGATGCCCTCAAGGACGTCTTTGTTACAGGCGTTTTAGATTATGCCATAATGATTATGTTAGGCCCATGTGTTTCCCAAGCGAGTGCCTATGGAAACCCAGATGGCTCCCAATTATTCACTGTAAGCTCCCTGAGAAAGCTGGCAAAATCCCAGAGAAAATGTTCAGCGCTCTTGTTGTTTCTGGGTCGCAAAATTGAAGAGCAAGACTGTACCCAAGGTTTTGGGTGGTATTGGTGTGTAATTTGAGGTGAATGTTGGGGTTTGATTGTGTGTGTGTGTTTTTTCTTTTTTTGTGGGCTTTTTTGGTGGGCTATATATCTATGGGCCTGATGATTTGCCACACTAAACCCACTAAAACACCAAACAAACCTAACCACATCCCAACCAAATCCCAAAAATTGGCTGGGACCAGAAATTAACATCCAATTGAAACCAACCTCACCCCAATCAAAACCAAACGAAATCCCAAAAATGGGCTGGTGTCAAAAATGCAACCCAATTGTTTTCAAAGATTCTTCCAGGGTTTCATGGTGTTTTATATAGTGGGATTTTTGTGGAGTCGTTTTTAAGTCAAGAAAGCCTCCAACAAGCAGACTCCACTTGCCACCCAAAGATATAAGGTCACTTAACCTTTGTTTGTTTGGTCTATGGGAGGGGATATCTGGCTTGGAAGTCCATCGTCACTCAAATCGTTGGCTTTATCAATACTATACCAGGACCCTCCTGTCGGGGTGCCCTGTCTGGAAGCCTATAGGTAGTGTGGGGTAGTCCATTGGACACCCCTTGGAGAGTCCTGGTATATTTCAATTGCAATTGATTATAGAATTCATACCTCTTCGGTGCTTGGAGTCCTGCGGTCTCGACGTAAGAGGGGGCCGTCCCGGACGCGGTGAAATCACCGCGCAGACGCCGTTGGTTTGCGGCCGCCTGTTCTGCTATATACAAGGGGTGCCGGTATGGTACTGTAGGAGAAGGCCAGTAACCCAGGGTGGGTGGTGAGAGTGGAGTGTGTACACATGAAAGCCGATGACCAAATCAATCAAGATCCGTGTTGAGGACCCTCCTTGTCCAGCCGAAGCTGTTGTCCGGCTTCCATGTTCGTCGCATTGGCCGAAAACGGATCGGAGCTCGGATTCAGTGCGTTACCTCGAGGTTAGTCCAGGGCATCACTTCCATGTTGGAGGAGTGATGGGCTGGATGGGATTCTGAGGCTTCGGCTTCGCTCGCTGGGATGCGGTGACTGGTATCGAAGGCCCAGAGAGCCTTGAAGTCCATGATTTCAAGTACGTCGGTTTCATAGGACGAACCAAGCTCGACCAACTTCCGCGTGTTCGTCGCAGCTCCTCATGTTCACCGAGCTTCTGCGCCTTCCTGGGCTTCCCCCAGCGCCTTCCCGAGAGCCGTGCGTGTCGGTCCGGCGCAGGACATAGACCCCAAGGACTACACGAAGTTGGCGCTGTGGTCCGACAGTTTGATGAAGCCCCTTGGCCAACAGAGATTGAAGAACCCTAGTTCGACTATCCCATAAATACCCCCAGTAACTGTCCTATTTAACCTCTGTTGGGGATCGGTATTTTTTTCGGCGGTTTTCGGCGCATCGTTCCTTTTCTCGTTCGTCTGTGCGCGCGTGGTCTTTGGTTAGGTGCTGTTCAGCATCACGCATGGTCTGGCGCTGGTAGCGGCATCGTGAGAGGTCCAGGAAGTTCGGAAGTCATGACTTCTCTGCCCCCGAAGTGGTAGTGGACTATGGAGTAATTAGGGGATTAGGAGGGAATGAGCCATGACACTATAGTCATGACACAAAAGGTAGCGGAATATGACGTTGGCAGTGTTTGACTGAGGAGTGTTTCACTCATTATGGGGTAGGAACACGTTCCAGTTCCGGAAGAGACCCCGCCGCGAGCGGAATCGAAGAATTTGCTCCAACTCATTGATCGCTGACCTTATATTAGATCTGCATGATATTCATGGACTCATTGGCCATTTTGATCCCTTCATTCATCCCTAGGCCCTAGCGGGCCCTAGTCAAGACCAAACTGATCAGTTGGCATCCTCCCAGTGCCTCACACAGGTTCCACTACCCTCCGGTGGCAACCCAACGCGAAAAACGCCCCTCCGGTGGATTCGCCCACTTCTCGGCTCCGGAGTCGCTCGGCAGGCGTATGGAGGCCTGCGAACAACGCTGCCATGTCTTGGCCCAGCAGGCCGCTGGAAACACATAGGGTTTTGAGGGTCCGGACCCCTGCTATGGAGGGTCCGACCCCTGCCATGGAGAGCCCAAGGAAATCTAAGGGAATGTGTTTATTTTCTTTGTGGTGAATAAGCTCTCCTGCTTTTTGAGGGATCGAGAGGTGACATGATCAGAATGAATCCATGCTGGATGCTTTCTTTTTTGCGTTGATTCGGAGTGGACAGGGGTACCAGGACAGCCTGGCAGTTTGTGCCATCTACCCTGGGCCGCTGAACTGCCGGACTCGGTCGAATTTCAAAGAACTGGGTAGCCCAGCCGCTGGCGGCTCCCAGGCGAGAAAAGCACAGACGAAAAGTGGGCATCCTCTGAAGGACTTCTATCACTTGTATATATTATATATATATTATATATAGATCAACAAAAACCAACCCTGCCGGATGTTGAAAGCAGGTTGTCAGCCCACCAGTCTCTGAAGACCGGCAGGTCGTAGACCTTCGAAGACAGCTGCTCGGCTTTTGAAAAAGCGCTGGGGTGTGAGCGCAGAGGATCAGTCACCAGAGCTCCGACGGAGCACAGGTTGAACTCGGATCCTGTCCATCCTCCAAGCTACGGGGCCTGACAGGAGTGCAATGGTCCAATTGTCCTCGAGACAAGTATATACAGTGGTTTATGTGGTTTCGAAGTAGATGGCACTTGCACCCCAAGAGGTGCTTTAGATGGGGGTCCATATAAACCACCTCTTGGGGTTTGTGCTAGTTGCTCTGAAACCAGTGTAGCTTTGTGAGAAGATCTGAGATGTCCAAAAGCACCCAGAGCATCCACTTTTTCATAGGTTTGCCCACCCCAGGGCCGCTCAGCAACAGGCCCATCAGAGGATGTTGCAGGAGACTGCTCACAAGAGCAACTGCTCAATTGCCCAGCCTTCCCTCAAAACCATAGGGACTGGTTCGGGTCCGGACCTCTCCATATGAGGGTACGGCCCCTACTTGGGAGGGTCCAGGGTCGCATCTGGGTAATTCCTTTGGGCCACTCCAGCCGCACTTCCTGCCGCTTAAGCCGATGAAGCCGACTTGAACATCGCCACCCGGCAGTCAACAACTTGGTACTCTCCAAGCACGAATTTCCGAGCGTCTCGACACCCCCCAAGCCGACCCAACACCACCTACCCCCACCGAACGTCCGTCGAGCGCAGCTCCGCTGCCCTCGGCCGTTGGAACGAGGATGAAGGAGTGCTTCAACTGCCTGGCCTTGTTTATCGGCTCTCGGGCCCCTCGAAGCATGGGGAGCTGGAGTGCTTTGCCACACATGGGAGCATGTAAAGTTGGGAGGACATCCCAACGGAAGTTCAACGGGTAATTTGATGGGGGCCTCCATCAAAATCCAGCCAGCTAGTTAAGGTGAAGGCCGATCTTGAAACATGCAGATCTTGATTTTTTTTGATTTTTTGGGGGTCCTGGGTGATGACACATCTCCGAAGACAACGGCCCCTTGGGATTTTGGAATCTTTGGGGGGAGACGTGCTCCACCCGTCGACGTGCTGGACCTCGGCGGAGCGCCCAGGGGCGGTCCATGGAGTCAAACAAGTTCCAGTAAAACCAATTGGCACAAGTCCATGCACTGGCACCCCCAGGTTCAGGTGGTCTATATATGGAATCTCCATCTGTCTAGGACATCGGGTGGGGTGCCAGTGGAATCTACTCTGACACCACTGTAATTGAATAGACAACCCCCGTTGACTCCTGAGAAGGTCCATCCAGTTCATCCAACATACCAGTCGCACAGGGTGGGAGGTGCTGGACGCATTTTCTAGTGTGCTTTTTTCCCCGGTCCATTTGCTTTGCGTTGTCAACTGCGTTTTTCAACCGAACGCATCGGGCCATGGGCGGGCCATGGGCGGGCCATGGGCGTCTGCATGTCCGAGTTTGATTCGGACATTGATGGACCTCTTCAGGAAGAAGGAGTCACAGTGAGTGTATTTTCCCCTATCCTCCAAGTTCGGCGCCCCGAGCTCTGTTGGTTCTTGAGTCTTCCTTCATGTAGTCTCAGACTTTCCAGTCCAAGATAGTGTAAGTCTGTGTGGACCCTTGATGTCCAGTTGTCCTTCCCTGGACATCAACTCAGAATCCTCGATCATATGTTTACCTCGCCTCTCCTGAGCTGCTCCAAGCCCTCAGGCAGGTACTCTCCCATGGCAAGCTTGAAAGAAACTCTGCGGGCTTCGTTCCTCATCCTGACCACGCTTGTTGAGATTAACAGTCACACTGCGCACACATGTGGCTTCCTTTTTGTCTGTATGACATGAGGCTTCCTGAAGATCAAACACCTACCAGGACCTACCATCCATTTCCATCCCCTCCAATCCCCAAATCTCATCTCAGACCCAATCAGAACCACTTCCATCAGCTCCCCAGATGCGCTACCAGATGCATTGCTTGTGGCGGATTTGGGCGAAAGCCGAGGAGAACACCGAGCTCTACTACCGAGCGCTGAAAGCCATCCGATCAGCCCCACCACCCATGCCCGTGGACATCCGGGAAGCATTGGGGCTGGAAATCAAGGAGGAAAAGCGCCTCGGTTCAACACGTGTTGGATACTCAGACTGTCCTTTTAAAGAGGACTGGTGCAGGTTCAACACGTGTAGGATGCAACAGACGATTGATGCCAAAGTTCTTCCTTCAGCACCATCGGTAAATCCACGTAAATCACATGTGAATCAAGTCGGACGACTGGTCTCGACTGGTCGACGCGCCCAGTGCGCGCTCGCTGCAGGGTGCTGGAAGACGAAGCGGCGGCGTTGATGAACTTCGCGCGGCGCTATGTGGCTGCTGGGCCGCCGACGGGATGCCGGGACGTCACGCGCGCCACGGTCACGTGACGTACGTGTATCACGTGTGACGTCGCAGCTCTCCGCTGTGATAGACTCCCAAATCGATAGAGCATGGTGTTTTCACATGGTATTCGATTCCCACTAAAAATCTATTGGAGACGATGCCACTCTCTATTTCGAGGGGCCAGTATCAATACATTCGGAATCCCCTGAGTGGACGAGATCGGACTGGTTGAAAGGCGCGAGACGCGGCTCCTTTGATATCTCTTGATTGATCTAACCGAAAACCATATCCCCCTCATGTGTGAAAACGAGGTTCCATTCCAACCTCCCGGGATGTTTTTTTTTTTTTTTTAATCATTTTTATCAATCAAGAGTAGTCTACATCACTGACCGAAGAAGACGACCATTATTCGGACGGTGCTTCGAACGAAGGTGTGCACCGAACGGACTTTCCACGGGGAATCGGTGACGTATAGATTCTCAATCAAAAATGGTTACTCCTCCCCGGTTGGATTGCAATAGAGTGATATAAACACTTAGTGACTTAGTGAGTATATAGAGTATATATAATATATAGACTTAGTATATATTTATGAGGCTTACGCCTGACAGCCGGGCGCCGGCCAATTTGGGTTAGAGTCCGCGCACTGGATCCTCTCTCCCTCTCCCTCTCCCTCTCTCTCTCTCTCTCGCTGTCGGTCTCTGTCTCTGTCTCTGTCCCTGTCTCTGTCTCTGTCTCTGTCTCTTTCTCTGTCAGTCTCTGTCTCTGTCTTCTCTGTCTCTGTCTCGGTCTTCTCTGTCTCCGTCTTCGCTGTCTTTGCCTCTCTCTCTCTCCCTCTCTCTCGCTTTCGCTTTCCCTCTCCCTCTCTCTCACTCTCTCTCTTTCCCTCTCCTATTGAGCAAAGTTAAGCTATCTGGTGCGCATCTTGGCCCCAGGTTGGGCCAAGTTGAGCCCATGTGGTCTATGTTGGGCGCATCTTGGGCCCATGTTGAGCCTATGTTGGGCCTAGGTCGGCCTATGTTAGGCCTATGTTGGCCTAGGTTGGGCCTATGTTGGGCCTATGTTGGCGTATGTTGGCCCCATGTTGGTCTATGTTGGCCCTATGTTGAGCCATCTTGGAGGCTATGTTGGACATATGTTGGGGATATGTTGGCTATCTTGGGCCTATGTTAGGGATATGTAAGGCAACTCATGTGCCCAACACCCACGAAATGTCGATTAAGCCTGTCCGCGCGGCACGCAAAACCGACACCACGGGCACCCTGTCGTGGACGCCGAAGGCCACGAAACACTGTAAAAAACGATGTTTTTGAACATTTTTCGAACATCCAGCGCAAGATACATATAAATCTGTCGGGCGGATTCGGGCGGGGGTCGGGCGGGGGTATCCCCGCGGTCCAACAAAAGGGTCGGCGGCAGGGGCGGCGAGCGTATATAACCTTCGGTTACCAACCGAAGGCCTCCGGCAAGGACACGGGCCCGTGGCCGGCGCCCGGATTTATGAGGCTTACGCCTGACAGCCGGGCGCCGGCCTATTTGGGTTTGGGTATGTGCAGGGCTGGGTCCTGTCTCTCTCTCTTTGTCTCTCTGTCTCTCCCCCTCTCTCTCTCTCACACACCTGTCTCTCTCTTTGAGACTTGGTGGAGCTATCTGGTGCGCATCTTGGCCGTAGGTTGGGCCAAGTTGAGCCCATGCGGTCTATGTTGGGCACATCTTGGGCCCAAGTTGAGCCTATGTTGGGCCTAGGTCGGCCTATGTTACGCCTATGTTGGCCTAGGTTGGGCCTATGTTGGCCCCATGTTGGCCCTATGTTGAGCCATCTTGGAGGCTATGTTGGGCATATGTTGGCTATCTTGGGCCTATGTTGGGGATATGTTAGGCAACTTCTGTGCCCAACACCCACGAAATGTCGATTAAGCCTGTCCGCGCGGCACGCATAACTGACACCACGGGCACCCTGTCGTGGACGCCGAAGGCCACGAAACACTGTAAAAAATGATGTTTTTGAACAATTTTCGAACATCCAGCGCAAGATACATAAAAATCTGTCGACCGGATTCGACCGGGGGTCGACCAGGGGTATCCCCGCGGTCCAACAAAAGGGTCGGCGGCAGGGGGCGCGAGCGTATATAACCTTCGGTTACCAACCGAAGGCCTCCGGCAAGGACACGGGCGCGTGGCCGGCGCCCGGATTTAAGGGCTGCCGCCCCTGCCGCCGACCCCGGATTCTCAGGTCCGGCTTTTCCTCCACTGGTTGGCATTGCGAGGGTTTTTCGAACAGGGGTTTCAGTCGTCCTTTTAAAGGTTGCTCTTCTGGAATCGTCGTTTCTTTCCGGTGTCGAGGTCGGTGCCCGTGCGGAGCGTTTCATTGCCTGCTCTCTGGATTGTGAGTTGACTCAGTTTACTCTCCTTGTCCACAGAAGACCGACTGAAACAAGTCACTAGCAACTCTGTAAAGATGGCCGACAGAAGACCGACAGGAGCCTACATCACTCCACTTAGAACATCTTCCTTGCAAACAACATGTTTCGGTCGATTTCATCATCTCCAATGCAAAAATCGAATCAGACAATATGGTTAATAATACGACAGATAAGATGACATGACATGGTCTAGTTAGGATTTAGCAGGATCAGTTAAAACATTCCTGCGTTGAAGACAAACATCGATCTGCATGGCCGGCTGTGGTGGCGAGTGGCATCGACGCCAGCTTGGTGCTTGCGACGAGGCGCTGCACGCCAGCCTTCTGGAGGGTCAGGCCGGAGGGAACGGGTCGTGGAGCGAAGAGGTCCAGGGGTCGGGAGTGAAGAAAAAGGTGAGACTTTGCAAAAAGGGGGATTCTAGAGGCTGGGGGGTGAGATTATGTACTTCCGATCGAGCGATGCAAGCGTCCAGGTCTGGAATTGCATAATCTCCGGTTTTTGTCTTTGGGCAAGTTTGGGGTGACCTTCCCGAAAGGAGTGGCGTTTCCAGCACGTCTATCTACTTTCAGCATGGCTATGTCTAACCGGGGGATGTGTGGATGGTTGGGTCTCGCGGTTTGGGGGCGGCTGGACTCGACATTGTTGGTCGTGTGAGGTTTCGTGTTTCTTTCATACAGTCAGTTGTCGAGCTGGAGTTGTCGAAGGTCCGTAACACGGAAGTTTGGCATGGTCAACTTTTTGTGATCTCCAAAGACTGGGATGTCAAGGGACTGGTGGTTAAGGTCTGTCGTGTCAGCATCGGAAACATGGAGAGAGAGAGAGAGTGAGAGAGAGAGAGAGAGAGCGAGAGCGACAGCAGTCTGGTGCGATAGTCTCCAGCGGAGAAAGAACAGTTCATGAGACATAGCTGGGGTCTTGCTAAAGTGTCTGTTAACATGCACCAGTCGGTTCAATTCGTCTAGTTAGGTGTTTTCGGCCAAAGACTAGCGTGCTCAGGGCACCACCCACGGGTTAAATGTCCAAGAGGTGACGCAACTGCAGTCCAAACATATTGCCGAACCACTTCCAAGGTGGCACTGCCGGCGGGTCTAAATATTGTAATCTCAATGTTCTCTTGTCACGCGAAGTTTCACAACCCCCAAGTGCTGAACTTGGATTTAACCAGGCACCAAAGCTCGGTCGCTTGGTCGTTGTGTGGTGTCTGATGCTTCATTCACCTCAGCAGCAGTCACGTTGCAAAATAGTCAGAACAGTGCCACAAATACATGCCAATATAACACATGTAGGACATGTGTGTGGGAGGTGAAATTGCATCATGAGGAAACATAGCACAGAGCCACTTGACATTTGGATGCAACTTTTGTGAGCTACCTAAAGCTAGAGCTAACTGGTGCTGGAGCTATCGAAAGCTAGAGCTAACGGTTGCTGGAGCTAACTGTTGCTTGAGCTACCTAAAGCTAGAGCTAATTTTTGCTCGAGCTAATTGTTGCTTGAACTCCCTAAAGCTAGAGGTAACTGGTGCTTGAGCTACCTGCAGCTAGAGGTAACTGTTGCTAGAGCTACCTAAAGCTAGAGCCAACAGTTGCTGGAGCTATGTAAAGCTAGAGCTAACGGTTGCTTGAGCTACCTGAAGCTAGAGCTAACTGTTGCTTGAGCTTTCTAAAGCTAGAGCTAACCGTGGTCCAACAGGGTCTGGCTGTCGGAAGCGTGTCGAATTTTGGCACGATCACCTCTTGTTGTTGTTTGTGTATGCAGGGGGTGCAGGTGCTAGCCTGTATATGTAGAGGTTGCCATCCAAAGCAGCCATGCCTGCGTCCGGTGTGCCGCCGGACTTTCTGCAGCTACCGCTGCCGTTCTTTGCTGTGTATTCCGTTTTGGAGAAGATTTTGGAAGCAGAACGACTTGTGGAAACACAACCTCGAAGGCCTCGCGCAGACATCTACCACGGCGTGGTTGCGACTTTGGGGCCAGAGCTGAACCGTTGCATCTTTAATCGCAAGTCTGGGTACAAGAACAAACACAGCTTCGACCAGGCGATTTTGCCCCAGATCCTGGCATACGAGCAGTCGCTGGAGTGTTTGCGTAGTTTCTTGCCTGTGAATTGCCCGAAGCTGTCTATACAAGATTCACCAGTGGCCTGGGGCCGGCAGCTATACACGTATGCTTCAAATCGCGAGCCTGTGGTCCGGAGCTCTGAGTGTCCTGGCAAGGCCTTGCGTGTGGTTACAACTTGGCAGGCCTTGTTGAAGGCTCGCTGGGAAAGTGCGCCCTTAGCTCCAGAGCTCCACGAGGCACTACGTGAGATGATTGAGGCGGTGGATTTCCTTTCGAAATGTCGCTTAGGCAACAACTTTGCGGAGACCGCTGTTGCAAAAATTAAGGTGTCGCTGGCAGCGGGGTATCCGTTCAGACGGAGTCAGAAGCGGCCTGTGGAGCTCGGTGTCTTTGAAGGTGATGGCAGCTTGACTCTTGCTAATGATCCTGGCTCCGACCAAGACGGAGATGACATAGAGGACGATGATGATGGCGGTGCGATTGAAGCTTCGGACTGGGAGCCCTTGGATCTTTATCGGCAGGAATCACATCAAACTTTGTCCCCTTCCTTGGTGCGTCTGTGCTCAGCCTTGGAGGGAGAGCTTGGCTTGAGCGACCACGCTTTGACTGCAAGCTTTGTTCGGATGCTTGGCCTTGTGGCCAGTCGGCAGCCTGCAGACCTCTTGGACACGTCCGTGCGGGAGGAATTGCAAAGTTTCTTTTCAGGTCTGCCGGTGGCGGAGGAGAAGGCTTTGTTGCACGTGGAGCACAAGCTTGACACTGCCTACCGTAGCAGGGCCAAGACGTGTGTCCACTTCTACGTACACCTTTTTGGACACAGTTCAGTGACACAACCCACTGTCGCTTTGTGGTTGTTGTGCATATGCCCTTTTCGGTATTTTGGACGGCCGGAGCTTCTGGAGAATGCCTTGATTGCATTGGGTGAGGCGAAGGTTCGTGAGGTCTTCGGTGGTGGTTTGACGCCTGACACTCGGGAGAGTGTAGTGAAGACCCTTCGCATGGGCCTGCTGCGAGACTGGGCTTACAGGTCGTCAGTGAAAGGGTATCGCGATCAGAACGATGGTCGATGCCGGGTATACTCTTTAAAGTTGCCATCCTTTGCTCCGGATGACAGGCGGCTAGATCACATGCTTGTTGCCTTGGACAGCTGGTCGTATGCAGCTATGACGTGTGCCGGTGCTATTCTTCGGATTTTAGGTGAGCTTGGACAGACGGAAAGGGTGGCGGCAAACGGCCTAGAAGAAGCTGTGGTCAACCTCATGGATGGGGTTTTGCAGATGGACCTTATTGGGCGTCCTGGTGCGAGTGGCTCTGTCCAGGACAGGGCAGCATGCTACGCCAGCAAGTTTGTCTTGGACACGTTGTACTGGTTCATTTTGTGCTGTGCGTGTCGGCGGGTGTCGCAACCACCATACACGGCAGTTTCCATGGAGGAGCCTGTTGCGAGATGCGCTTGCGTGGCGTGTAGAGACATGCTCCTGGTCCGGCAGCGTTGGGGCTTTGTTGGCCCAGCGTTGCGGCTCTTCTACAAGAAGGCTGGAGGGCCACAGCCGGTGGATGCAAGAAGCCTGCCTCATTGCACGGCAATGTTGAAGCTTGTGAACCAGCACCTCCAAGCTTCCTTTTGCGTCTATGCGTTGCAGTTTGTGCCTTGCATATGGGGTGCCTTGGTCAGACAAACTTTTCTCGGTCTCCCCCACGTATCAGAACCTTTGCAACGCCGCCACCAGAACATGGCATACCTAGAGCAGGTTTCCAGGGTCCGGTATCTTACTTTGAACCCCGGCCATTTCCAGGATTAAGTGTGGCTTTTTTCCCGACCTGCCAGGTGAGGGTTGTGAGATTGTATGTTAGCTGACATCTCCTTTTTCTCCTTGTTTTCGTCCTCCTTGCTCCTGGACCTCTCAGTGTTCCCTGCCGGACCTCAACCACGATCATCCACGCCCAGCGTTTCCTGCCGGACCTCAACCACGAGCAGCCGCGCCCAGTGTTCGCCACCGGACCTGAACCATGCAGCTACACAAAACCATCACAAATATGCAGCTACAAACACAATCACAAAGACACAACCACAAACACAATTACAAATCCTACCACAAACAGACAATCACATACACAACCACAAAGACACAACCACAACCCACGCTTGACTCGGACCTTTACAACAACATCTATTGGGACAAAGAAACGGTACCAGGCATCACTCTGTAGCCTGTACACTTGGCCCTTGTCCATCGCAGGCACACACACATACATGGGCTCGACAGTAGGAGTACAGTGCAACAGCGCGGAACCCGCGCAGTCATCTGTTCCAGATAGAGTGTTCGAAGGTAGTGCAGATAGAATGTCAGATGGAATGTCGGAAGATTTGTCAGATAGAGTGTTAGAAGATACGTCAGATAGATGTCAACGTGGCTGCTTTGAAATGTCATGGTGGGGATCACTTAAAGGAAAGTGGCTGAGTGACGTCAGGCAATTTGCTCCGGCCTTTGTTCTTTTCAAGGCCTCTTTTTGCGACATGTTTGGTGAGATGTTTGTTTTGAGGTACTATGTTTTAGTTCATGCGAAAGATAGGCCGGGGACATGGAAAGGTGCCATTTGAGGGTTCACAGCCTTTTACGTTTTGGGTAGTGGAATGACAGTGTTCCAGCCTTGAGCTTACTGTTCGTTTTGCCATAGGACAACAGTGCTACAGAGTCTCAACTAGAAACTCTGGCGAAACCAAAAGTACGGTTAATGGGAGAGAGAGAGTGAGAGAGAGGGAGAAAGAGACAGGGTGCGAGCTGCAGATGTCGGGTGTGTGGATGTAGGTCTGCAGAAGTGAAGATGATGTCGATCTGTACATGTGAGGGTTTGCGGATGTAGATAGATGTGAAGATGAAGTTGCTGGGTATAGAAGTCTTCATATCTTGCTCTGTGTGTTTTTTAATTGTGGCAGACATTTTTGTCGTGGGTCTTGCCGCTACGAGGTAAATTTCTTCGGCTGGCGCGGTTGTTGTCCAGTGGCGGTTGCAAGAAGCAGAGCAACTGCGGCACTTTCATGGCCTTGGAGAGCAAATTCCTGCTACATTTCTTTTTGCTTTGTAAAAAGCACGGGCTGGAGGGATTGCTATCGCGTGCTGACCCTAGTGCTGTGCGCGTGGCCGCGGTGCAATTTGACTGGCACGCGGAAAATGGCGTCAGCGTCCTGGAAGCCTTATTGCAGGCATTGCCTCCATCCAACACGGTGTTCACACCCTGCGCGTTCACTGACAGTCGTCGTGCTCTGGCGGAAGCGCGTTTCCTTACTACAGTTTCTCCGCCACCGACAGCATTGCCTGCGTGCGTTTGGGATAGCGAACAGGCAATGCAAAGGTCATTGACGCGGGTGCTGCAACACGTGTTGCCGTGAGATGCCTAGAGGTGGTGCAGTCTGCACATGGTTCCTGGGTGCCTCGGACTTCTAGGGGGTTGCTGTCTGGAATTTTTTGTGCTCCGCACGATTCTTTGGTGAAGTTTTTGGATGCGTTTGGGGGTGAGAGACGGACTTTGGGGGATGCCTGCCGCAGGGTGGCGCTAGGAATGAACAATGGTCCTGCAGACTAGCCCACCATTTCCAGGCTGAAAACTGAGTGCGGTATCGTTTGGGTGAACGAGACAAGAGCCTGGAAAGATATGGAACACCCCCCTTTTGTGCCGGCATGTTGCACTGCCTCTTGTTCCCCAACAGCGAAGCTAGGGGTCGTCTGCCAGAGTAAAGGCGTCGGAGTAGATGCGGAGCAAGCTCCGGAGAAGGTTCCGGAGCAGGGTCCAGAGTAGGTTCCGGAGGAGGTTCCGGAAAAGGGTCCGGAGCAGGTTCCGGAGCAGGTTCCGGAGGAGGTTGCGGAGAAGTTGTGGGGGAGATTCTGGAGAAGGTTCCGGAGCAGGTTCCACGGCAGGTTCCGGCCCATTTTGGAGGAGGTTCCGGAGCAGGCGCACAAGAAGGAGGGACGGCTTTGAAGCAGGTTCTGGAGAAGGTTGTGGAGAAGGTTCTGGAGGAGGCTTGAGAGCAGGTTCCGGAGAAGGTTCTGGACGAGGTTCCTCCGAAGGTTCTGGAGGAGGTTCTGGAGAAGGTGCAGAGCAGGTTCTGGAGGAAGTTCTGGAGCAGGTCCTGGAGCAAGTTCTGGGCGAGGTTCTGGAGAAGGTTCTGGAGCAGCTTGCGGAGCTTGCGGAGCTGAGGTTCTGGAGCAGGTTTTTGAGGAGGTGCGGGAAGAGGTTCTGGAGTCTTGGAGGAGGTTCCGGAACAGGTTCTGGACGAGGCCCAGGAGGAGGTGCCTGTGCATGGTTTGCGCGTGGTTCTAGCGCGGCTTGGAAGGCTCCGGGTCGCCAGATGCACTCCGAAGGTTCCGGGGCGTGGTTATGGATGTGGAGCTAGCTGCATGTCCAGAACCCCTCTGATGTTTCGCGCTGTTGGGGGCTTTACCTGGGCGTATTTTTTTTGGCCGATTTCTATTGTGTGGTGTTTTCACTTTTTTTTGACCTCGACATTCTGTGTGTGGTGCTTCTGGTTGGTGTGCCACCTGATGCGTGTGTGGCGTTCGCGATTTTTTGCGGCGTGTTATTCCGGGAATGCGGTTTGTCATAGGTGCACGAGACAAGATCCTTGAAGGAGATGGAACATCATTTCTGGTTGGTGTAGTACCTGCTCCGTGTGGGTGTTTGCCTTGTCTGTCGGCATGTTATGCTGGCAGGTGGTTGGACTTGGGTGATTTTGTGACTTACGATACCCTATACCAACCATTGTGGACAACTACATTCCTAGACCACATTGGAAACTAGATTTTCGGACGAATATTCACCCCCCTTGGTTTGTGCTACGGTTGAGAAGTCATGGGTGGGTAAGCCAATTTATAGATCTTTTGGGTAGGTTGTATTAGCCTCACCTTGGTCGCCACGATCACATCCAAACAGTTGAAGTAGTGACGTAGCAAATCACGAGCTCTTTGAGGGTCACTTCTTTCTACTAGAAACTAAAGAGCTTTGTTTAGATGGTTTTTGTCAGGAAACTCCTGGGGAATTGCTTCAGCAACGACACCTGGCCAAGTGCGGCAAAAACACTGACTAAAGCACCATGTCAAAAAGGCCCTCTCGCTGTCAATATATATTTATAACTTATACATTCATACAGTATTTGTTTTGACCTTAGTTTTGGCCTGGTCTAGGTTGGATCACAGATGAGTGGCGGTTTCAGGGTCCACACCCCGCCTCCGTTGGGTCGGTGTCGTCAATGAAGTCCCTTGAAGGCTTTTGTTGTTTGGATCTGTGTTCGCAGCAGCAGGATGCACTCAATGCAGGCAACTGACAAGTTCAGTTCTAGTGTAGATTCTGGGAATGTTGAATCATGAATTTTCTGCATGATTTCTGTGTGGCGTTTTCATTTTTTTCGACCTCCACATTCTGCGTGTGGTGTTTCTGGTTAGTGTAGTACCTGAGTCCTGTGTGGTGTTTGCCTTTTTTGCTGGAATCTTGTTCTGGGAGTTACAAGACTGGCATTTTACAAGCAAAAATCACAAGACTTCACCGTTCAGATCGATGGTTGACAGTGGTGGGTTGTTGTCGGGTGTGGGATTTCTAAAGCTAAACTATTGAAGTAGTGACGTAGGAAATCTCTAGTGCTCGGGCGACTCGCTAGGAGCTCTTTGGGGGTGACTTCTTTCAACTAGAAACTAAAGAGCTGTGGTTGGAATGTTTTGTTAGGTCTGCTTTCTTAACTTGGCGCTTTTGCGATTTTGCTTCTGTAGATGTGTGAAATTCAGGTCTTTTGGACGCCAGGAATTGCTCCGGACTCCCAGAAGCGGATGATTAGCTCAGATCCATGCTGGGCTCAGCTGCTGTATGGAAGCAAAAGTTGCCGGAGAACGGTTGAGACGTGGTGATTCGACTGCTAAGCGCGTGGTAGATGAAAAGATGCGCTGAGGAGAACGGTCGAGACGTGGTGCCACCGCTCCAAAGGAGCAGTCGGAAGCACCTGGGGTCCTGTAGTTCGAAGTTTTCGGCGTTTCTGCCCTGTTGTTGTCCAAATGTTTCCAAATCAACTGCCACCCCTGGCCAGGACGGTGCATCCCTGGTTCAGTCGCCGGATGCACCAGCTCTTGCGGTCCTTGGGCGCCCAGGAGGTGACCTGCGCGGAGATCCCCGGCAAGGAGACCGAGACGCACCGAGACGCGCCTCACGTAAAGGTGTTTTCACATGTGAAAACACCGACTCCAGAGATTTCCAGTGAAGTCTAACCTATCTGAAGGAGTCATGAGATTGGTTTAAATAGATGGTTTAGTATATGACAATCTATGACATTGAAGCTCAAAACCAACGTGTCCATCAACATGGCCCGGAAGCAGCACCTTGCTCTGGTTGTTCGGAGCTGCCTTCGCCTGAAGAGGCGACGGCGTCCGTTCCCCAGGCGGCCTGGTGAAGAAGGACGAGGCCGATGTGGAGTTGGAGGCGATGAAGATGATTATGCCACCCAAGGCCGAAGCCGAAGGGCCGAAGGTTTTTTTTTTTGTTTTGCCGTTCACAGCCGCGCAGCGTGGTTTCCCTCAAATCCAAAAGAAAACGAAGAAGCAAATCTAGTGCCCTCAGCAACGCCTCAAGAATCATCAAAATCCCTTGTTGTTTTTGGAGTGGGGAGTCTGAATTGGTTCCTTTTTATATCGGTTTGGGTCCATTCCCGCTCGAGTGGCTTCCGGTCACAGAGGTTCCAGTCACCCGGGTCCCATCATTTGGACGTGGCGGACGGGGAGGTATCGGGGTTGGCGTAGGCCTTTGTATTGAGGAGATTCGGTAGGAATTGCTAGTCAGTTTTCTATATCCCAATACAACAGGCAGATGCTAGGCTACACCGGCTATACATGACTATACTAATGGTACTGCCCTTCATTTGGAGGCGTGGCTGTCTCAAGAGTACATATTCAAGAGTCATGGATTTCTTGATGGCTATACTGAGCACTTCCGATCGATTTTTCTTTGCAGCCACCTCCCTCTATCCTCCCACTCGCGGCATCCCCTCCTTCGAGGCACGTGCCACAGGGGCGCTGAAGCAACGTTGCAGGACCCGATTCATCCCGATTCCTTCGATTCCCTCGTTGTGGAGTTCGTTTTTCTTAAGACAAACTACTCAAAGATAAACTTGGGAAGGATAAGGCTGTTGTTTGAGGGAATTTCATTTGAAATGGCCGTGGATCCTGGATCCATGGGGCCAACCTGCCATCTCCGCTGATCAAAACCGGAACAGCCGGCCAGGTTTTTGAAGGAGTTTAGAGTACACCAGGTCAACCACTATTGGTTCTGGTCTTGGAAGGGCATATATAGGGTGACACATCCTGTTGTTTCTTGGTTTGAGCCAGCTCTGAGAACACTTTGCTGAGCAAATGTCCAGACTTCCCCAGCTCTCTTTACCCATCGACCGCTTCAGTTCCGGTGCTCCCAAACCCTTCCCTCGCCAAACTCTCACTTTGCCGCAGGAGGTTTCTCTCCCATTGACCAGCCAACAAAGGCTGAAGAACCCAAAAGACAATATCAAAGTATCCTCAATGATCTCAAAGACTACCCCAGAATATGGGTCCTATAGTAGCACCCTCCAAGGCGGGGCTGTTTTCGGACCTGTCATCAGGAGTTTGGCTGGATCTTGGAGGGTGCTCGTATAGTCGGTCACCTCTCAGGTTGAAGTCGGAGTTCGAGAACGAGGTCCGGATGCTGCGCAAGCCGCGGCATCCCAACGCGGTGACCCTCACGGCGGTTTGTCGCACGCCTCGGCGCTGAGCATCTTGACGGAGTTGGTCCCGGGCGGCGCCTGGGCCAATTCCGAGCGCGGCGCCTTCGACCGTGGGACTAGGTTGTGAACGGTGCACCGGGTCCATGCAATGGACGAGCACGCCACCGTACATGGTACCAGCGCTCTTTCAACAGAGGACGGAAATCGTCAAATGTTTCGCTTTTTTCCTGCACTTTTTCGTGGAGCGGCTTCTGGTGCCACCCACTAAAGAACCCCCCCCAATGGTGGGGGAAGCATTCATGACCCCCGAAGAAGCAGCATCAAGACCCCAAGTGAGTGGATAATGGGCACCCCTACCGTCTGAGTGCGGCACCCCTTTTCTGACTTCAGGTGCTGGACCACGACGGTGCATGTCTTCGCTTTCGGAACGATGATTTGGGAGGAGCCTGGGAGCCGGCTGTGGGGTTGGCGGCCCAGGGGTCTTTGGTTTACCCGAAAAAAACCAAGGGGTTTCACATAATAGAAAAACCATGTGTTCAGCCGGGGAATACCTTTGTTTTTCATGAGCGCTGCGCAGACAGGATGTAATTATTCAATTTGTTGCCTTTTTCGGGCGCAAGGAGCTTTGTATGTCTCATCATGTGTGGCAGGATCACACATGCCGACTGTGTTTCCCTTAATGACGAGGTTTGCAGGTAGCCAGTGAGGGGTTTGAGAGGTTCCCGAAAAGAAGATCCATCAAGAGGTTATGTTTGGCCCAAAAGATAGTAAAACATCCAGACAAAGCAGTGCTAGCCGTTGGGATCCTGTGCAATGTAACCATCAGCATCACTCCTCTTGCGAGATGCTTTTAGTTGGACCACAGTCATGCCTAAGAGTATGGTTTTTCAGCCGTTTCGTTGCCGAAGCAAAGGAACAAAAATATATAATGAGGTTCCCTGCAATCACGAGGAAAGCAGCATCGACGGAATAAGTGTTCGTTCTAGCTTTGAGTCTGTGGGATCCCTTAGGTCTATCCAAGTTTCAGATCTTCGAGGTGCAGGTACACGACGCAAGCGCCAGAATATATACATATATATATATATATGCATCGATCTAAAGGTCCATGTAAGGAGTTTTATATAAAACAGCCATTTGGTTACTAAGTACCAACCGGGCGAAAGATCTCGAAAGTTAAACATGGGGTTCGCGAAAGTAATTTTTTTTTTTCGCGAATAAAGCACCGAGGGGTGGACGTCCGACCTGAAAGCACCTGAATGCCAGGCCGGTGTGGAGCAAGAAAGGCTTGCTCGCCGGCCAAGTGGCGGAGCTTGGGAAGGATTCCGACTGGCTCAAGGAGAGGGGCGGCATCTGCTGGAGAGTTGGCCCTGTGGGGAGATAGATGAGATAGAAGTGGGGTGGGTTTTCTGGTCAATTGTTCTTATCATCATGATTATTTCTTACGTGTATATTGTTATACATACTGCTATTACAGTACTATCGTTTGTGTGGCGTTTAGTTTGGAGGAGCTTGGATTCCGGATCTGGTATTTTTGCCTCCACTTGGGTTATTTTGCGTCTCCGAAACTTTGGGTTTGGTTTGGTGTCTCTGGGTCGGTGCTGGGGGCTGTTCTTCTTTTTTCCAGTCTCTGGTGCGTCGGCTTCTCTCCCCGGGAGCACTCGGGAGCCCCTCGCCCCGAACGGTTCGATCCTTCGCCGAGCGTCGCTCAGGAGACCTCCTTCACCTTTGCGGCCACCGTGCGGCGCGACGTGGGCGGTGCTTTGCAGCTCGACTCGGTGAAGGGGTCTTTTGTGGATCGGGAAGAGGTGGGTTGATAGGATGGACGTGGAGGACAGACGTTTTCTTTTTTTGTTTTGCGAGGCGTGAGTGGATGTGGATATGTTGAGGGGATGTTAGGAGCATTTTAGAAGCTTAAGTCTGTTTATATAGATTCCAAATGTCAGGGGATGTTTAGATGATGTTAAATGATGTTACTGTTAGAATCTTAGTATGTATCACTGCCAGGGTCTGGGGTACGAGGCGACTAGCAACCATGGGACATCTATCCTGGGTGGTCCAGATGTAGGATCCAAGCACTGAACTGGTCGGTTTTTACCGAAGGTTGGAAGGTCCATGGTAAACCATCTGGATCGCAGCTACAACACATCGGCCGAGAGTTGAACCTTACTTTTTGTTGGGGTAAGATTTCGGTTCCATATCAACCAAGAGCGGGTTGACCTTTTTTGCGAGAGGCATACTACTTTTGGTTGTCATTTGGGGACATCGCCACCAGAACAACACTTCAATCCCCCCAAAACGAGCGAAGGAACAGCGAACAGACTGTGCTGCTACCTTCGTCCTCGCCCTCGCTTTGTGAATGGAAACGGCTGAAATCCACACCCGTTGAAAAACACCAGGACTCCTCCAGCGAGAACGCGGACTTGCGCATCTTCAGCGGCGGGGCGCGATCGACTCGGTTCGAGACGAACAGGACCTCCCGGCTGGCCCATCGTGCCTTGCTAGAGCACATCAAAATTGGAGAAGATGAGCTTGTTTGTAGGTGGGAGCAAGAAAAGAGAAAACATAATTTAAGCGGGAGTAACCGCTGCAACGAGTGGAGTATCCGGACCTGGTGCCTGGCCCGGACTTGCATCCACTTCCCCAACGCCTGCGGAACTTCTTCGGGGTTAAGAATGGAGAGTGATGATTGGGGATTTCACTATAGGGACCAAATTGGGCTATAAGTGTATAGAGTACAAAAAATAGGACACTATTGAAGAAACGGGCACTGCTGGTCGTGCTTCGCAAGAGTCCTCTCGCCCCTTCCAATTTTTGTGGTTTTGGGTAGGCTTGTTTGCATCCGCAACGTCTGTAGTTTGGAGTCGTTTTGAAAGATATGTTTCTAGGGTTCAGGGTCTTGTGGGGAATTCCGGGTGCCAGGGGGTTGCACCTTGGGGGGGATCTTGTGCCCTGTAAAAATTGCAAAAAGGCAAGATGAGTAGATCAGGATTAGTATATCAAAATGACCATAGTGTTCCCCAATTGAAAGATGGCGTTTTGATTTTGCAATGCAGTCTCATGATGAGAAGAAGGGGAACAGGATGGAAGATATGTTCCTTGGGTTCAGGGTCTTGTGGGAAAGTCTTGGTGTTGAGGAAGTTTTGTGCCACCTAAAATGAAAAAGGAGAAGCAGTGGATTACAATTTTGCACAGTTTTGGGGCCTGGAGTACATCCACATGTACTACACTGGCCACTTGTTCGGACTATTTTAACGCCAAAGGTGCTTTTTCTGAGCTCACGAAGTTTCCAACGAGCAAACGAAGGCACGGAAGATCACCAGTTTGGCCATTTTGTTGGAAGATCACCAGGACCATGGTATCCGTTCTGTTCTGTCCAGAGCTCCGTGTTTTGCAGGTTCATGTGCGCTGTTTTGGCGTTCTGGCCGGCAGCGAGGAGATGAAGCCAGGGCATCAAGCCGTGTGACCAGTTTGACCACGTTTTGTGTCGAAGAAAAATGGGCAGATTGTTTACAACATGTGTTGAACAAGTGTGGACTGCTCACTTTTTGGGGGGGAGCGGGGTGCGCGGGGTCTTGTAGCTTGCTTCCGCTGATTGGCTTGTTGCTCAGAATCCTTAACTGTTGACTCCTTGACTCCTTGAAATCTTAATTGTGATGGGCTGTTGTTTGTTTTGGAGTTTGAGTTTGAGTATTGTATTGGTATTCAAATATTCAAAGCAGCTGACTCTGACTCTTGACTTTCCCAGGCCTGTGGTTGTCATCGTCATTGCCTTCAACATCCCTCCATGTGGCCCCTCCTGCTGTTTTTCCGCTGGAATCTTAGATTTCGGATTTTGTGACCTGATTGTGGCTCATTGCGCTAAAAGCTAAGCTCTAAGTCATTCTTTTGGAAGCATCAAATCATTCCTTTCCTCAATTTGCAAAGAAACAGTAGTCAGTGCTTGTATTCGTAGATGATCGTTGAATCGTTCAAAAAGTCTACTCTCTCCAGAACTTACGAGGAAGTAGTTTTCCTATAATATTCCGCGTTTAGCATTTTACTGGAGGGTCTGCATGTTATATTTTTGTGTTGGGTAAGACTTCTTCCTCGTAAGTTTGACATGCTAAACTTGCTAGACTTGCTCGACTTCCTCGTTTGTCAGTGCAAAAACTAGAATGTCCAGAAGCATCTAGCAAACAATGAAGCCTACCAGTTTTTGTGATAATTTGGTAAACTTCCTCGTTAAACGGGATCAAGAGAGAGAGGTTGTTTAAATTCCTCGTTAGATTAGCTCCCAACCTATGAAAATCTAAAGCAACCCTGGCTTACCTGGAAGTGTATCTCCCTGGTAATTTTCCAGCGATCCCCGAGGATGCAGGGGCGCTCGGCTTCCTCGGTAGTGAGCATTGCATTTTTTAGCCTTCCTCGTTTGCTGATTGGGCTTACCTGTTTGTCGTCTGTTCCCGGGGGGATTTTACATGGTCACCAACTTCCTCGTAAACAGCGTCCTCGCCTGGATTTACTTCCTCGTAAGTTCTGGGGAGTGTATTTTAATCGACATCATAAACAGATTTGGCTTAAGCCCGGATCCCTTGAGAGCCTGAGCCCACTCAGGCTGGTTTGGCTGTGATGGGCTGTGATGCTGCTGACTTTGGAGGCGGCTAGTGGTACTCTTGCTGTTTCGCGAGTCATCGCAGTCATCGTGTGGATAGGCTCAGTGCATAGGATGAAAGTGTAAGTCAACTCGCAATATCCAGAACATCTCAAGATCATCTTAAGTTAATGTGGCACCTTCTGTCAGCAAGTGCAATGCTGTAATGAATGCACGCTGGTGTATCGAGCCTCAATGCCGGTCGAACAAATGGCGATGCATCCCACGAGCACGGAAGGGTGTTTTTCTTAGCAATTAACTTTTGTTTTTGTCACAAGAAATGTAAGTTCCAAAACTGTCCAGATCCAAAGTGCACGGTGACTGTGCATGAAAGCTTGTGGATTGTCAACGTATTCCATGGGTTTTTTACTTCTTGACTTCTTGACTTCGGTCGGGGCGTCGGCCCCGCGTTCGCCAGTGCCGGAGCTATCATTTCCTGTTGCTTGGCTCGCTGCTTCCATCCTCCACTCTCCACAACTGCTGCTCCTTGCGGAAGTAGCGGACGTGCGAATGCAGATGCTTTGTGCACCTTTTCCCACCTTGTCAAATTTTGTGCGATCACTGTGGCCGAGTAGCGCAACATTAGGATGTGAGATTTCTGAACTGCTGTCGGTGACAGTGACAGAATCCAATACAGATACATTGTTGCCTTGGGATGCGCCACTTGAAGATGGAGGTCATTACAGGGTAGCTGTACATGATTGGTCCATCTACCAGGCCATTTTGGTCGCGGCGGAGGCGACAGCGATCCAAACACCAACCACTCAGCCTAATGCCTTGGTACACTTCGAATTGGACCTTCGTTTCTCTCGTCCTCAGCGGCTCCTGAACGATCGAATCAGAGCATTGGAACAGAGAGTGGAACATCTCGAGCAGCAGCTGACACGTGTGCGGGAGGATCGGAGCCGGAGCCGCTCACCCCCATGGCGCACAGGAGGACCTTGAAGTGGCCGGAGCAAACAAAAAAGCTTTCTATGTCTCGGAAGCTTCCTTGGGAATCGTTCCTTCTCAGGTTCAGTTCACTGTGCAGTGTGCAGCCCAACACAAGCTTGGCTTTCCATCCCTTGGGTCACGACACCTTTTTCGGAGCCCAGAGCCTTGCGTCTCTTCCGGATAAAACAGAAAAGATTCGCCATTTTCGTCACTGCCGCCCACACTCTTTGAATTGGGCAGCTTCGAAAATCAGAACTTCAGTTACTTTAACATAATGTTAAGATTGTCCTTTTTCTCTTATTGAATCATTTGGCGGTCTTACACTTGTCAATCAGAACAAGGACACGACATTCCACTAAAGAATGCAAGCAAACCGCGAGGCTTCGACGTGGTGAACGACATCCAATGGTTTGAGCTTGCTTCCGCTTGTTGGCTTGTTGCTCAGAATCCTTGACTGTTGACTCCTTGACTCCTTGAAATCTTGATTGTGATGGTCTGAGATGCTGTTGTTGGTTTTGGAGTTTGAGTTTGAGTGTTGTATTGGTATTCAAATATTCCATGCAGCTGACTCTGACTCTTGACTGTCCCAGGCCTGTGGTTGTCATCGTCATCGCCTTCAACATCCCTTTGTGTGGCCCCTCCTGCTTTTTTTCCGCTGGAATCTTAGATTTCGGATTTTGTGACCTGATTGTGGCTTATTGCGCTAAAAGCTAAACACTAAGTGATTGTTTTGGAAGCATCGAATCATTCCTTTCCTCAATTTGAAACGAAACAGTAATCAGTCTTCGTATTCGTAGATGATCGTTGGATCGTTCAAAAGTCTATTTTGATCGACATCAAGAACAGATTTGGCTTAAGCCCGGATCCCTTGAGAGCCCGAGCCCACTCAGGTTGGTTTGGCTGTGATGCTGCTGGCTTTGGAGGCGAGTGGTACTCTTGCTTTTTTGCGAGTCTTTGCGTGGATAGGATGAAACAAAGTTACAGACTGACGTGACAGGAAGTTCTTTGTGTGTGAGTCAATCAGAGCAAACACACAACATTCCAGAAAAGAAAGCAAGCAAACCGCGAGGCTTCGACGTGTTGAACGACATCCACTGGTTTGAGCTTGCTTCCGCTTGTTGGCTTGTTGCTCAGAATCACAGATAGCTCCTGGAAATTTTCATTGTGATGCTCAGTGGTGCTGTTGTTGGTTTTGGAGTTGAGTTTATTTAAGTATTAGTATTAGTATTGTATAGGTACTCAAAGCAGCTGACTCTGAGTCTGGACTTTCCCAGGCCTGTGGTTGTCCTCGCCTTCGATATCCTTTTGTGTGGCCCCTCCTGCTGCTTTTCTGCTGGAATCTTAGATGTCACATGTCAGACGTCAGATTGATTGATTGTCGTGGGTTGTGGATCATTATGATTGCACCGACTAAAGACTAAGTGATTGTTTTGGATTTCAGTCCACTGCACTCCTCATTGTGAAAAGAAATAGTACTCGATTTCAAAGTCAAACGAAATCAGAACCAGATTTGGCTTGAGCCCGTGCACCCTGAGCCTGAGCCTGAGCCCGTGCAGGCTGGTTCGGTTGTGCTGCTGCTGAGTTTGGAGGCTATTGGCACTCGCACTCTTGATTTTTTCGTGTCATCGAGTCATCGTGACATCGTGGTAACCGCATGGATAGGATTGATGTTAGCTTGGCTGAGTTTTTATCTCCTACCAAGAAGTTCTTTGCAAACCTGGACAGTTGACATGAACGTACGTGTTACACACTGACGGACGATACCAGGACAAAGACACAACATTCCAAACAAGACAGCAAGCAAGCCGTGAGGCTCCAACATAGTGGTGAATGACATCCACTGGTTGAGTTTGATTCCGCTTGTTGGCTTGTTGCTCAGAATCACAGATTGCTCCTTAAGTCCTTGATCCCACTGTGACGGGGTGATGGCGACCATCAGCATTGATGTGGCAGTTGCGTGCAACACTCGCAATGAAGGCAAACAGCGAGTGATGTGCGCTCTGGGCGAAAGCTTCCGTCAAGTGCAGAAGGTTGTCGTCCTGAAGAAGTTTCAGCTGCATGTGACTGGGCGTAATATGTGTGGAAGTGACCGCTGCGGCCATTTGCACTTCAAAGTCTTTTTTTGCAGAAACATTATTCAAGGCAAGGTTGAAAACCGAGTGGATTGCATCAAAACAGGCGCCCCTGGATCTTTTATGGTTTCTACCTGGGCTAGATGTAGCGTGTGGTGCAATGTTAGTATGATGGTATGATGCTGACATGATGGTAAAGATTTGCTTCAGTGAGCAAACGATAGGCGTTATGCACGCAATGTGAACCAGTTGATGAAGGAATGATGGCAATGAGTTTACGGTGAAAAGCCCGTTAATGGGAAGGAACATAACATACCTGTATTGTAGAGGAACCATGCTGTCACATTGTGGCTTTGAAGCCAATACTCCATTTACAGTTTGTATGTGCCGGGCATGCATTGGTCCTGCACCATGACTGTATTGTCGAAGCGTAGATCTCAGTCCATCATATAGTTCATGTACAGCTGGTCTCCTGCCCTTAGTCCATGCACATACCACCATCAGCAATCGTGTGGCTGCGCTTCTATTGTTCCTGAGGTGGTGTTGGAAAGGACAGATCCGATTCCTGTTATTACCATTGCCCAAAGGCTGGAGGCCCTAGGGGGCGTTCACATCATGTCCGACGTGGAGCATGCAAACCGGACGCAGGCAGACGCTCTGCTTCGCCAGGCCAAGGAATCTCAGAAAACGTCAGCGGCGACCGGAGCGAACACCATCAACTTCCTGCAATCTCTGGCCGTGATCCGCGGGGATGGAGGGAGTGCCAGGAAACGTGGCTTGGTGCTTCAAGAGTTGTAATTTTTTTTTGAAGTTGTGCCAGGGTTGTTTTGAGTTCAGTGCAATATCAGTGAACATCTAGGCTTGGCATATGAAGGTCCCCAGACTCAGCCAGTGGCAAACCACGATTCAACCGCGGGCTAACCCTGATCTAAGCAGGAAAGTAGCATGTATGAACCATATGAATGTACCATTAAGAAACCTCCGTGCCCTTATCATTGACCTACCATTCACCAGTTGTTGCATTGATCGGAGAATCATCATACTCAATGTTTATTGGTTGGTGACTATTGATCAGCCATGTGCATGGGTTTTAGCGTTTGTGAAGGCCAGCGGTTTACTGATGATTGTGTTCAGCTGGCGAAGAGCGCGCAACGCGTTAGCACGGATGGCTTGCGTTGGGTTGATCAAGACCTGGCCAGCACGGCGGACGGCGACGAGGACGAGGACGACCAGCCGTAGCGATGCAAGTCTTGGGATTGTGGTATATAATTGTGCGCCGTGGGAGACATACAGAGTCACACCCGGCAGCTCCATGGGGACACGAGACAGTTGAATTTACCCCTTTTTTGTGTATTCAAGAAGCTGGATCGCCAAGACAGAGTGACCAGCTGTGCTTTTGTGACAAGGGCTATGCAGCGTGGCAACTGCGCACCCTATGATACATACAGAGTCATTTGTGGAAGTGCAGTGGAGACACGAGACGCTGGCCCCGGAGGCGCGAGAAAAAATTGTTTGTCACGCACACTGTTTGCTGTGCGATGGATCGCTTCATGAGAGCTGTTTCTGGTGCTTGAGCAAGTCAAGTACCTGGAAAAAAAATTGTTGGTTTTTGTAGCGGCTTGTAGCGAACACGGATTGTTTGGAACCCGATGGCAAGAACATGGGAAGGCTAATTGCTGAGCATGAAGGAGTCTGGGAGGTGAGAAAGGAAAACGCCACAGGTGACCAGCAGAAACATACCGATATATATATATAACTAGAAATAAATATTCACTACACATTATTCTATCAGTTGTAATTGCCCGGTGTCTACAAAAGGCGTGTGTCCTTCCAAGTGCCCTATGCGAGGGTGTTAGGATCGGTTCTTTTTCCCAGCCACCTGCGTTGCCATTGGTGCTTGGCGAAACCTCATCCGGCTCTTGCGACAGTCGTTGTTCAACACCGTGACCAAGAAGAAGATCGCTGTGAGGAAGCCAAGATCCGGCGAGGAATCTGTGAACGCAGGCATGTTAGCGCGTTTAAACATTTTGGTCTACGCTACCATACCCAAAGCAAGCATAGTCAGGTTTTGGAAGATTATGCTTTTCTACCAGGTGGGCTATGTAAGTTTTGGGGGAGGGCAGGTTGTTCAGTACAACCGATTCGGATGGTTGTGGAGTCCTTGGATTGGTCGCGATAGGTGACCATAGCACATTTGGGTCCCTCATTTACTGATTGCCGAAGAGCTCACTTCGGAGTCTTTTCAAGCCAGCGGCCAGAGGTATGAATTGGTTTGAACATTTTTGAAGAATAGTTGTACATGACATGCATTTGGCTCAGGGAAAACAACACCATGAGTTGAGATGCTTTTCCTTTGCAGCTGCTCAGATAAACCGCACCCAACACCTCCAAATTCCCTCTCAACTGTCCTGATTCAACTAGACCACCAAGAGGTCACTCTCCAAGTGCACTTGATTTGCATGTCTCGATCGGCAACGATCGGCGCCAGATTTTGCAATGCGTTCTCCAAGCCAGGTGTTGCGTGGAACGGTGCAACACATAGTTTTGATGTGTGGCTCTAAGCCAAAAGATGGAGCGTGAACTCCGCTACCAAGTCTGTGCTGACCAGGAAAAACGGCTCAATCTGTTGCTGCTGCTGCTGCTGTTGCTGCAGTTAGTAGTTAAACTAGCTAGCGTACAGGGTGCAGCTCGGTGCTTGTTGGGTTCTGATCTGAGTTTCCTATTTGTCAATGAGATGATTGCATCGCAGTTACTTTGCTACTAGGCCCGAAGTGGAACCCAGGCTGCGGTCGTTTCTCAACCGACAAGCTCATGCCGTTGGCAGACGTGACAGCACTTAGTGATGAGGAGGTGGGGGGAACGTCTGGCGCTCCTGCCAAACCTGCTCCGGGGCCAGTGCCAGAGGTTTCGGAGTCAACGCCTAAGGCAAAGGCCACACCGAAAGGCAAGGCTAAAGCTAAGGCCAAGGTGTTGCCCCGCAAGCGACCAGCGGCCTCTGCTGCATCTCACACTCAGGAAGGTGAGGGCACGGCGGAGCCACCTGCCGACTCAGAACCGCCCGTCATGAAGAAGCCGGCCCGAGGTGATGGGCGTGGTCCTGGTGGTGGTGGTGGGCCTACTACTACGTTCAAGGCAGTGAAGTACCTGTACCACAAAGAAGGGAAGTGGGGCATCAAGCAGAATGGAAAAGAGATGACCACGGTGGCGGGTCAATGTTTCAGTTTTATGGTTTCTGAGTGAAACACGTTTGTACTATGCCTTTTGTGGTTCATTTCGGGGCTCGTTCAGGTCAAGCCGCACGAACTAATTCCCGAAGCTGAGCTGGAGGCTATTGCCGCCAGCTGCTCAGCATTGTTTGCGCAGTTGCATTTTTTGGCAACGCTATTTTTAGGGGGTCTTCCAGGAGAATGTCCGGAAGGAAGCCGAGAAGGGGGTTGCGAAGAGTGACCTGAAAGACCTGGCCGCACAAAACTCAGCGCCTGCAATACGCACCAAGTTTTTTGATTTGATACGTGAGCGGTTTCTGAGGAATCTCTCAGAGCAGCCGTCATTGAGCGTGAGGGTGCTTCTCGTGGAACTGCTGCTGAGCCAGCGGCAGCTGCAGCAGAACCGGCTGCTGAGGAAGCAACCGAAGAGCCGGAAGAAGAAGAGCCGGTTGATGACAAGTGTGTGGATTGAGCCAATGGCTCAATCTTGCTGTGTGCGATGGCTTAAAGCCACCTCAGTGCGCTCCCAACCTTACCTGAACCTGGCCACTGGAGAAACAAATGCTGGCCTTGTTGCGCTAAAGGGGGAAGGGTGCAATCACTCGAAACTGTGCAGGCCACATGCTTACTGTCAAAACCACGTTCGTATTATATTATATTTCACATTGTGATTTGTTGGGCGCCCGTGTTCGCCGCAGTCTGTGGTCTGGACACCATAATACCGTTTTAAAAAATATATTATAATATGTGATCTTGTGCGCTAAATGGTATTCCATGATATTCACTTTCCACACTTCCCACAGCCACTGCCATTGGAAGTATGACAAAATTTTCTTGGCTCAAGTTCCCATGAAGCCGTTTCGTCTTTAGTGAAAAGATGACCCTTTTGGCCGTGACTGTAGTGAAAAGAGGTGGGGAGTGCCTGTCTTAATGGGCCTTGAGGCAACTACAATAAGGCATGGGGTGGTAGCGGAGCCTGACTGACCATCATGATGCCAGACCCCTGGTTGCATTTCAAACCCCCGATTGAAAGGAAAATGACTTTAGCATTTTCCACCACTAACCAGCCTCCCAATAACCAGCCTCCCAAAAAGCTTCCACCAACAGCCTGCCAAAAGCTTTCCAGCCTCCCAAAAGCATCTGAAACCACCC
>CAXAMN010001414.1:103515-140052 GCA_963970005.1 Durusdinium trenchii
GCTGGTGTTTACCAGCCCATTCTCTTGGCTGAGGACCGCACTCTTTGGCATTGGATGGTCAGCCCTGCACGCTTCACTCCTGCGATGTCAGCGCAGCTGTTGAATATGCGCACGTACATGCAAACTTGAACCATTAAGCTGCGTTCTGCGAGCTGAACACTTTTTGGGGGTGAGCTAGCTTAGTTAGCCGGTTTTTCTAGTGTGGCAATGGCTGAAACCGACGGTGGGCTCTTGGCTGCAGACTGGGAGAGCTGCACCAAGATTCGGAACCGCTTCAGAAAGGAGTTCTCTTGGCTTCAATGGCCAGTCGTGCCGGAGGTTGCCACAGAGGGGGGTGAGGAGGAGAAGGATCGCCACCCTATATGCACCAAGAGCTTGGAGCTCAATGTTGAGGCCATTGATCTCATGCTAGATTTCTACCATGGAGGCTTCATCGACATCCATCAACTTCAAAAGGAGGCATGCCCGGGGTTTCTGCCACTTGTTTAGAGAACACATACACAGAAGCAAGCGCACGCACGGCCAGTGAGCATGCGGCAGTTGGCGTTTGCTCCATGTGTGCGGGGATGCCCTTGCAGGTTCGGGAGCTCTATCGCTTGGTCAAGTATGAGCCCAAAAATGCCAAGACCGAATCCTATGTTGACGCGTGGAACTTACGCCGCCTATATACCTTCTCATTTAGGCGGCAATTGGATGCAGCCAAGAGGGATCAGAACCCGCGGGACCGCTGCTTTCTCTTTTGCACTGCAGGTTCATGCATGTTTTGTTTTTAATCTTTTGAGACTTGCAAGCCCTGTCTTGCCTGAGAGGATGCCAGGGTCCGCCAGCTCTTTGCCAAGATCAAGACAACGCGCAAAGAGTGTGTGGAGTTTAGCATGGATTGGCAAACATTTGATTCCCATGCGCCTGTCACTGGCGATGATGATGCTTATGAAGAGAGCGGTGGCGCTGGCTCTGAAAGAGCGATTGCACCAAAGGCAGCAGCGTCGTGTCCAGCGCCGACCGAGCCTGTCACTCATGCCCCTGAACCAGTTGAAGCAGCACCTCCTGCAACTCTGACCAGGGCTGTAACCCCTGATCTTTCCTCCGCTGCTGCCTCTCCTATGGGCAGTCCAGACTCTACCATGAAAGCGCTGGAGTGCCAACTGGCTGGGATGAGTTTGAATGATGAGATGACTCCTGAACAAAGGGCGGAACTTCTCGGTTTGCTTGACCAGATTGAGAACTGGAGCGTGAAGCCCGCGCAGAAGTCTCCTGCGTCCATACCTAAGCTGAGTTGCTGTTTCAAACATGGTGGTCATTGTGTGCATCTGGCCCTCCAGTGATCTTTGTCTATAATCGTTTGGCTTCCCAATTATACTCCCTTTGTTCAGTGATTGTTTTACTCAAAGTCCCCGAGGTTGGATGACCATCAGACCAGACCTGCGCCCACAAGCTCAAGACCCAATTCAACAAGTGTCGCAGCCGCAGCCAGCCTCTTGGCATTTCAAAGTCTATACACATACCCGGCGCAAAAGAATAAGCTTTGAGGGGAATCTTCACTCTATGTCTCCGAGAACTTCTCGCACAGGTCCTCCAACTGCTTTGCCAGCTTTGCCGGCGCCATCGAAGAGTCATGCAGTGGATCCTTCGCAGGCCGGTGGAGGAAAGACATTCGAGACATGAACAACAATTTCATGCCAACAAAACCTATGTCACAATGGTGTTTCCGTTTTCCAGCTACCCTAGCGAATCCCTGACGCAGGTGGAGACCCAGCCCTTGGAGCACTACAATGATACACAGCTCTATCAGGTGGTGGATGACAAGCCAACCCTTGCCACCCCAAGCCCTTTGACTAAAGAGCCTGCGGAGGTCACACCGGAGAAGGCTACGTTGGTTTCTTTTGAATTCTTTTGAACGCCTCTGTTCCAGTCCATATGTACATGCACAAGCCTTTGAAGCACCTTTACGAAAAGCTTTGGACTGTCAGGTGGAGCCACCGCTGCCAGCATCAGTCACACCTGCCATGCAGATTGATATGCGTACCGTTCAAAAGAAAAACCTCAAGAGGGGGCGGAAACCCAAGAAGGGTAAGAAGGGCAAGGGGAAAGGTGAGACTCAAGACAAAAAGGCAAAGGGAAGGGGCAAGATAGCAAAGAAAAGGAGCAAGCGATCTCTTTTGAAGAAAATGTCGCCAACCAAGGGTTCAGGTGCATCAACACTGAGAGATGGCAAGAACGCCAAAACTGAAGTTGAGAACCCACCTCGAAAGAGGTCCAAGACTCCCAAAGCCAAAGCAACACCTTCCGGAGCTTCCAAAGCACCCGGGCCGAAGGGGCCGAAGCGCGCAAAGGGGGGAAAAGCACGCATGGAGGAGGGAGTTGAGGTACCATGCTCCCCGAAGAGTCGCAAGGCCAAGAAGGAGGGCCAGAAACCCAAGCAAGAACGCTTTGGGAGTGGCAAGAACTGGGTGTACCTCATCCTTGAGGACCAGTACTACGGGTGCACCAATTGCCGCTTCATTTTTGGGGGGTGCGCAGCATGCCAGAGAGATAGTTTCAGGGGGCGCAGGGCCGAGGAGGTCCGCGCTGAACAGCAGGCAGCATTGACCAGTGCAGCGTCTGCGGGGGAAGGGGGAAACCGGAAGAACAAGCGAGCCCGCGGCAGTGCTCCATGATCAAACTTGGGATCGCGGTCCAGGAAACTCAGCTCGATATGAGTATACAATGTCTTTTAGTTTTCTGAGAGTTTCCAAGCTCTTTCCCTTCCATGTTTCTTTTTGATAATCCCTCCTGTCCTTCAAGGCACCGCTGTCCCATGATTGGTGGACAGCCTGCCGGCGAAGTCCGGCAACATCTTTTCTTGGCTTGGCAGGGACAGCCTTGCTGTGTGATGGGGTGAGTCGCGACAGCCGCAGTCCATGTGTGGGGGAGTTCTGACATATACCTGTAGTTGAAGTTTTGCTAAAGCAAACTTTGTTTGAGACCGTCTTTTCTACCCCGCAGTGAGCTGTAAGCTGTTTTACTCTATAGTTATCTCATTGTGGTAGCGGCCTAGGCGTAGGGAATCCGCCGGCCTTGACCGCCATGGGGATTTTCAAAGATGAGATGTGTATTCGCCGTAAGGGACGGCCTGAAGAGATGGATCCCGAAGAGAAAAGGGTTGGCGCAGGAACTTGCCATATTAACACATGCATGTTTAATGCAAATTCTCACAGACACGCTCCCATCCCAAATTTGACTATCCCAAGCCTGAGCCCGCTCGCATGGCAGGTGAATGAGCGCAGCCTGGAGGCTCCGACGCGGTTGGACAACTTCAAAAGGTACCTCACCCCCACTGCTGATTCTCATGTCCTATTGTGCAAGTTGTTTGGCAAAGAAAGGACACGCGTTTGATTGCCCAGGTCTGCTTTATCAGTTTCAACCTTTGGTGGCCTCCGTTCACTGCTGTAGCTAGTTTTGCTCACATGCGCGGGATCCACCACAAAAAGGTTTGGTGGAATCACTCGGCTTTTGTTTTCCGGACCACTTGTAGCGGACCATGGACCACGATCTGGCCTACGAAGAGCGATGCATTCTTCACCGCCTGTTGGTTCTCGATGCGCCTAAGGCGGGGCAGTCTTTTCATCTGCCCGCGGCAAATGACAAATGCACATGACATGCGTGTGGTGGTTTTTAATGACCATATCGGCACAAGTCAGGTCTTGTTGATGGTCATCGTCTTCCTTTTCTCGATGGAGGGACTTCCCAAAGCGCAGGCACCAATGTTGCCAGCTGTTGCCAGCTTTACATTCAAAGGACAAATGTAAAAGACCATGCGTGCCACATCATCCGCCTCAGGTCTATGAAGCTATCGAAGTTTTTGCTGGCGCAGGGATCCTGAGCAAGTGCCTGACCCTTGCAGGGTTCAACACCGCATCCCTAGACATCTCCTACTGGGGGCCATGGATGGAAGACCGCCAATACCAAAACAAGAAAACATCGAAGAGAAATGCATTAGATCTCTTATCTCCTGGAGGGTTTGCGTTCTTTGGCTAAATGACTCAACCTTGGTTTGCCTGTGTTTGTTCTGTGTTTGTTTTGATTCTGTACATGCGTAGTGGAACTCCCACATGCAGCTAAGTTTGTTGCTGGCAGCAATCCTGCAGTCCCAAGATGGTGTGGTGGTGCACTTTGGGCTTGTTTGCTCAACCTTCATAGCAATATCACGTGGCTCGACATATCGAAGCTATTTCCGTCCAGAAGGAGATCCCTCTTCCCCATCTGTTGCAAGAAGCAATTTGCTCGCAGCAAGGATAGGGTTTCCGTTCCCTAGATGTTTGGGGGGCTGGTGTTAAGTGGTGCAGTAGAAACAATCTACCCCTACCCCATGACATGCCCAAACCCTCTATGCCTGCAAAGGGTGACTGCTTCGCCAGGACATGCCTCGCTATTCTTTTGGTGATGGCGAAGAGAGGCGTGTGGGTACTGGAGCAGCCATCCAGTTCTTTGGCATTCCGGTTGCGGCGGTTTCAGGATCAATTGGTACGGAAAACACGTGAGCCTAAGCGGCATATATTTCCATGCGTAATAGTCAATAGCATTTGTAACCGTGCTTTCGTTGTTGGTAGGACTTGGTAGGGTCATTAATATATGAATTCACGTATAGAACTTGAGCCCAGGTCTACCGCCAATCCTTCTGGATGCGAGGGTGGGGAGCCACCACGCCAAAACGAACCACCTTGTGGTCGAACAGCACCGCAGTTCGTTTCTTTTCCACATCCAAGAAGGCTAGGTCGATAGGTAAGGGCAAAGGGCCCAAGCTTGCCGAAGTCTACCATGACAAGAGTGGCCGCAAAAGATACAAAGGAATTCCCCAAGCTTTGCGCAGAAGCCAGCCCGAAGCTCAAGGCAGTTTGGGGTTCAAGTTCAATATGGCATACATTCTGATGCTCTCATGCCCTCATAATTTTCCAATTGTTTCCTCCATGCATTAAGGGAATACCCTGTTGGCTTTGGGCTCCGCTTCGCACAAACAATGAAGCGCTTCCTCAAGGAGAGGTCACCTTTGCTGAGTCCTCATCCTGTCGCTTTGCAGCGTATATATACTATACTTTTCTGATGTTCCCAAGATGTATCCTGCAAGTAGCTGACTAGAGTTCTTGCCCTCCCCCGTTGAAGTTCCTCAAATCCAAGAACTATGGAAGCCTAAGAATCAGATCCAAAGATCAGGCCCCCTACCAAAATGGAGCCCCAAAGCTTTACTACCCTAGTTCCGCCAAGGCCCCCAGCCCAAATCATCTTCTCCCATGCCACGTCATGCCACAGCCGGAGATTGACGACCTATGGGCAGATGCCAAGATGGAAGAGGTGATCGAATACTTGGCCCGAGCATCCTCCCTGAGGGTCCCAAAGGGATGGGAAGGCTACTTCCCTCAGTTCCAGCCTAGGGCAGAGGGCTAGACCCGTGCATGCATGAGTCTTTATGGGGGTGCCACTTGACCCCGAAGCTTACGATAACGGTTCCGTCGCGGCCTTTGAGCGGAGAGTTGCAGAATCAAGAAAAATATCTAAAAATAGTACACAGTGGCAGTTTTTGTGGATAGTGACGTAAATACACAGTAAAGTGGCGTAAAAAACCGTAGGAATCCTACTCCAAAAATAGTACACTTTCACTAGCTTTTTGGGGTCGCCTCAAATCGGTCTCGGAATCGTACGAGTGGCTTGTACAATACTTGGCCACTGAAGCTGAGATCTCATGCTAATTCGAGTGGCGTTTCTGAACGCCCAAGATACATAGATGTATGGGAAAAGGTCCACGCGGTGAAAGTCAAATCCCAAACCAATGAGGGATATGGCCTGCAAGGATTGCTATGCACGCATGCATATGTGATTCTATTTGTGCGCCCAGGACTCAAGGCGGAAACGCAAGGGTTTTTTTGTGATTATAGATATATCCTATATAGGATGTTGACCCCTGAACGGCAATGGTCTTGCAGCACCTTGCTGCGTGGGAGCTCCTTCTTGGCAGAGCAAATGGCTGCCAACAAGAAGATGTCATATGATCAGATTGTTGCTGTTTCTAGGCTGCTGCATATTTCATGTGTATCCAACCGCATCTTGCTTTTCATCCTCTTGCGCACGCGCGTGCGTACCACGGCTCAGGCTGCCCGACAACGTCTTCAAACTTTGGCTGATCAAAAGCATGAACAGCCTGCATCAGCCAGCGAGGCGAAAGGTGTGGCGCCTGGTGGGAAGGGGAGCAGCGTGCCCATAGTTCTTTCTCCAACACCTGCTATGACACCTGTGACTCCCACCGCTCCAGCTGTTGGTGGAAAAGCTGCACTTGAAGACAAGGAGAGAAGTTTTCCCAACACCACCCTGTAGACCCATTGCATGGACTCCATCTTGCATGCTTGGGCTTTTGTCCGGCCTCTTCACTCATTTTTGGCAGTAGGTCAGCATGACACACCTCAGGACACTGCTGGTAAGGGTGCAGCAAAAGCCAAGGCTGCACCCAAAGCGGATGTGAAGGTGGGGTGGGGCTCCTCAAAAAATGAAAACAAGGCATGCCAACCTTCAAAAAACTTGAGATGAGCGTTTGCATGTTACCATGGCTGCCCCATGCTACCCCCCACTCAAAAGTATAGTTCCTCACTCGCAGGCTGATGAGGGTGAAGATCCAGGGCTTGCCGATACGAAGGCCGGTGAGTCGTCATGCATTCCTAAACTATAGATATGATATATTTTTGTATATACAACATATATATATATATGCATATGAATATGTGCATTTTATATGTGTGGCTGTCGAACTTGAGACCCAGCGAATCACCGAGCGCCTTGCCAGGAGACAAGAAGATTGGAATCTATGCTGCGCCGCCTTTGCACCCCCAAGCCTGCCAGTGGTAAGCTTGAGGTTAGCCAGGAGATTTACCGACAGTGGAAGTGTGGTGGTGTTCAGCGACGGGCTTTGCTGGACACACTCATCGCATCAGGTGGTGACAAGGACTTGTACGCCCCATACGCACAGTTTACACATGCTTACTATCCTCCCCTCATATCTAGCACACAGTTTTCATTTGTGTTGACTTGGTGAGGGGATCATGCAACTTGGGATGTTGGTAGGATGCCTTCAAAAAGAAGATCGAGCACCTGCAGAAGCGAACCCGGAAGAACAAGTTTCATGTTGAACGAGGCTTCTACACAAAAGAGGCCATGGCAAAGGAACTCAAATGGAGCAAGTTGGTGTCCCAGCTTCCTTCCATGCATGCAACCCTTTCATGCTAAATACTGCGTCTCTACCATGTGTGACACTGTTTCTCATTCCCATGCCTGCATGTCTCCCTTCAATCCTAGGAACAGAATCAAGGAAGCTGTGGCATACTGTTCTCATCCTTCCAGGGTCAAGACCCATGTAAGGCCTGGCTTCTTATGTTTTGAGTTTTTGGTGACTTTCCGTGGTATAGGGGCGCAGCGCAACAAAACAAACCTTGTTGAGTCCATTTGGTCCAATAACAGCTTCAACCGGCCCCTTCATGGTTGGTTTCAGGCGCGATCTTTACGAAAAGAAGATCAAGGAGTATTGGGTCAACGTGAAAACCACTGGGGCATATGAGCAGGAGCATGAGGAGTCCTTGGTGGATCGTACTGTTGGTGAAGGGACCGCAGAAGCTTTCAACCTTGGTCTCCCAGCCGAGGGAGACGGAGCCATGCTGCCTGAAGAGGCAGAACCTGGGGCCGACACGGATCTTGACGATCCTGATTTGGAGGATGGGAATGCAAGTGCGGGTACGAGCAAGATTCCAGGCAAAGCGCAGGTTGAAAGGGAATCTGTTTTGGAGGCTGGGTGGCATTCACAAGTGAAACACATGCACGGTGAACTTGAATCATGGTTCACATGTCAATGTGTTTGTGAGGCTGTTGAGAACGTGGGCACTGTGATGACCAACCTCCTACGGGTTCAAACACGGATGGAAACGCTCCGGGACCGGCTTGCAGCCACGGATTCACCCGAAGCAAAGGCGAAACCGTTTTGCACAGAGTTGCTGAATTTGTTTGCTATAGGTCTTGAAACTGTGCGCATGGCTTGCACTTCTATCCTCATGGATGGAATCTAAGGAGCAAAAACAAGGTCGAGGGATTCCGCACGAAATTGATGACCTACCATGATGAGCTAGCTGACCTCAAGTCATACTTTGATGGCCAGCATCATGATGATGTTTTTGACCAAGAGAAGCTTGATTGTTGAGGGTAGGATGCCAAACCAGCAACCCCTAAACACACCCTTGTTGTCAGCCCGCCCAGGAAGGTCAAGAGCCTGCGCACTGTTGTCCAAAAGGTCGAGGTGGAGTACAGTCCTGAGCTGTTGGACTGAGGTACATAGACTCTCAGCGTCCTGTCAGTTCTGCTGGTGCTTAACTTGACAGGTCTTCTAGGGCCATGATGGAAGACACGAAGCTGCGCAAGTTTGGCGCTGAGCACGTTTGTTCTTTTCCGTCGGCCTGATACCCGTTTCGTTTTGATCTTTCAGGACTGTCCTGAAGGCAGTGAGAACCGAGCCCGGATCCGAGCCTGGAACTAGTTCAAAGGCAAAGGCGAAAGCTAAGGGCAAGGCCAAGGCGAGTGCCCCCAGAACTCGCCCTGGCAAGCAGGATGATGTCGAGGCTGAGGGGCAGCCCAAGCGAAAGAAGAGGAAGTCTGCCGGCAAGGCCGGATATCCCTGCCCGCTATAGTTTGTTTACCTGGTGGGTTGACAGAGTCAAGTGCATGAATGCGTGAGGCCTAGATTTCAAATCTGGTGCGCACATTGAAAGGAGTAAACATGGTCGAGGACTGAGACAAAACCTGGTCTCACATTATTGTTTGCAATCTATGTGAAGCCCTGATACCCACAGTTTTCGCCTAGGCTGGATGGCGATCAATGGATGTACGTGACCATGTGAGCTGTCTCCGCTGCGGGGGTCTTCGGGGGAACAATTCAACCTGCCTTTCCTGAAGCTTTTTTGTTGGACACCCCTAGCTGTTGCAATATCAATTGCAAACACGAACCTTGCTTCTGGATGGGGCGGAATTGTGCTTTAATAAATTGTCTTTCAGCGTGTGGTCCACTCACCGCACGCTGTTGCAAAACAGCAGGACGTGCGAAAGAAGTTGATGGCTGGGAAAAAAACATGTGCATGTATAGTGATGACAGCCTACAAGCAGCAACCTCAGACTGATAAATCCTGGGAAAACCGCCCGCGCAGGTTCCAGGCCTCAACCAAAAGCTGCCAGGAGTTTGCGCTGCGGTCCTGCGGCTAAAGCCGTCGCATCTGCTGTGGCGAAGGGAGTGCCTCATGGTTTTTGATAAATTTTGTTTTCAACGGTTCTTCCTCGTTCCAATCTTGCAGGGATAGGGGTCTAGGACCAGGGTACATAAACTGAAAGCCCCAAAGGCTGCTTGACCCAACAACCCTCTCACTCCAGCTTTTGGTATTTGGCACTTGTGTTCTGGGTTCCAGGTTCGTTCGCTCGCAAACTTAGGTAAGTGAGAAGGAAGCCTGTACTATTGCACGGGCCGTTTGGGAAGAGTTTGCACCGTTCTTGGGGAAGGAACCTCCAAGCGGACATTTCTTTAGTATGGCCACCAAGCTATCGACAACGGGTCATGAGAACCGCCTATCTCGCAATTTGGCTGTGTATGGCCTGTCGGCTGACATCTCCATTAGTGATGTCGATGTGGGCCTCAAACAGAAACACCCCGTTCTACGTGTAGCTGATGCTTTGCAAACTCTTGCTGCCGTGGGGAAGTTTGAAGGTCAGTTCTTGATGGGCCACAGTTCTTCTGCTTTTGAAGCTTTCTGGGATCGATTCAAACTTCTTCAACCTGAACACCCAGTCTTTGCAAACCATGCTTCATGCACGGGCTCCTGCGTACCCATTTGCCTTCACTTCGATGAAGGTACCACATTGAAGAAAAAAAGTATTATGGTGGTCTCTGTGCAGCCCCTTCTGGGAAAGGGGACTCGGAAAAGAAAGAGCTCTGATGCTGAACCCGGGTGCAACATGCTTGGTGACTCTTTGTTGACGAGGCTACTTTACAGCGTTATGCTTGGCAGGGTGTACAATTCGAGGAAGGCTAAGGGCAAACCACTGTCACTCTTGGTCAAAAACCTCTCCCTAGAGTTGAGGGACGCTTTTTTCAACGGTGTTGAACTTGCTGTCGGTGACGATGTGCGCAAGTATTTCTTAGTCCCTATAGCTGTAAAGGGAGATTGGCCAGCACTGGCCAAAGTTGGCCAACTCACCAGACACTTTGGGCGCCAAGCTCAGCAGAAGCCAGGACACGGTATCTGTCACCTGTGCCTAGCTGACAAAGACGGTTACAAAGATTGGCACAACCTGTCATATGACCGCATGTTGCAGATGCGAGTTGATGCTCCTATGCCATGGCACCAAGAGCCAGATCTTCTATCTGCCGTCCCAATCCAAGAAAGCCACAAACCAAACTTTTTTCGCATCGACTTGTTTCACACCCTCCACAAGGGATTGTTTGCAGATCTTTGCGCGAACGCGATAGCCTTTTGGACTTCATGGTGTGCAAACCCCTGCAATTTTTTTGTTGCCTAGCTCAACAGTTGTTCTTACCTGGCTTCTTTGCGAACGACACTTGGCCCCTGGTTTGAGGTTTGCTCCTTTGACTTTGACATCTTTGGGCGTGGGTCGTTTGACGAACCGTGTGACCAATGTTTTGGAGCACTGAAAGCCTTTTGCATCGAACACTCACTTCAGCTGCACCTCACACATTTAACCCGGGCACTGCTAGGGTACAGCAAGAGCTCTGAGTATCCTACAGGGAAGCTTTCCAGAATTTTACCTTAAACTTTTTCTGTTTGTGCAGGGAAGAATGTACTTTGGCTTGTTGACCCTTACCTTTAACTCTGACACTGAGCGCAGGAACTGGTTCAAAGGAGCCGACACCGTTTCATTGATGTACTTCTTGGAGAACCGCTTGCAGAATGAGTTGGAGTCTTTGGACAACGACGCCAGCTCGTTTTTTGCTGAGATAGTGTCAGCGCTTTCTGCAGCAAACAAGTTCATGAAATGTATCTATCACTCCTCTTTGTGGCTTTCAAAGGAGGAACGGAACACCCTCCTCAATTCAGGCTACAAGTTCTCAAATAGCTTCGCCAAGTGTGCGCAAGCAGCCTATGACTGGGGATTGACACGGTTCAAATATCAACCCAAATTTCACATGTTTGGGGAACTCTTGTTTCAGCTTGCCTTCGAAAGGCACCACAATTTGCCATCCATATCCCCTTTAGCGTTTTGCACTCAATTAGATGAAGACTTTATCGGCAAGGTCGCTGCGTTTTCACGTGCGGTGTCGGTACGGACCGTTCATGAACGCACACTCAGCAGGTACATGATAGCTTTAGCTTCGAGGTGGTAACTTTGTTGCCCCAGAGGCCTGCAGTTTGTGCTTCAGTCATCCCACCAGTCCTCGAAGAAGACTCGATGGGAAAGCTCCATGGCTGCCCAGACATGACGTCATATGTTTTCTCAATGATGCGCAGTTTTTATCTAACATTTGATTGGTGGCAAACACCCATGAGTATTTTAAACATGGTTTTTGGTGGATGTCAAGCAGCCTTGAACTGCACAGCCATAACAGCTCAAAAAGCAGTGGCGCTCTTTGGAACGAAAACACGACACAGTGAAGCAGTGTGCTATTTTTATAGCACACCAGGCTTCCCAGGTAAATATGACAGGACACGCATCGTTTTGAGGGTGAAAAGGCTACTTCGCCGTAGATTTACCCTCCAACCAATCGAGTGGAATCCCGACAAGCAGCCCTCCTCAACCCCACGAGCGGTCGTTAAAAAGACCAAACTTTGAAGGGGCGGAAGTGGAGTTGGAGGAGTTTTATAGCTTTTTCCAGGTGGAATGTCCGTAAGGCACACAAGCCCAGTCAACATCGAACTTCAGCCCGGGGGTATATAGTACATGCTATGAAGGTACCAAGGAGGCTCGGCCCTTGGCAACAGGCTTCTTAGAGGCGACCATTCCATTCGATTTGGGGGCAACTCTTTTGCGAACGGCCACGATTGCCAAGGGCAGTTCCCCCACCCGAGTTCCAAACACTTTAGACGGATTTAGACGTTTGACATCGCTTGGTCAAGGCACGTCGATACCCAGGTACCTTTTTTTTTTTTTTTTTCGAGTCATCTTGACGTTAAAGAGCACTAGTAGTGCTCTTTCACGTCAACTTCTAGGATGTTCTTTCTCCAAGAGCCTGTCGTCCGACGTCACTGCGGCCTCAGGTGGATCCACCGCCTGGCATCCCAGCGACCCCATCGACCTGCGGTCACCACGTCGGTTGGTAGAGGAGAAGGGTCGAAACCACCACCACCATCGGTCAATTCGAAGAGGTTCCATGTGACCCTCTTCGGGACGTGTATTCTTCGACCCAAATCCCGCAAGGCAACCTCAACTCAGAGTTGAACACATGAAAACCCTACTGGCCGGGCAACCCTGAAAGCAAGGAACAACATATCTATACTATACAGATGGAACGCACTTGAATGATCTTGAATGGTGTCAAAACACCTGGGGTTTTGGCGGAACTAACTCATTACAGGTCTTGGCCCGTCCCTCCTGTGGGGCCGTTTTCCCTACATGCCACCCATTTAAGAATGACTATGAAGCCAAGAGGAACTGCAACATACTGCATCTGGTCCAGCAGCACCCGGTTCGGGTGGTGATGGAACATGTACATAGTCAGGGGGGGTCTAATTCAAAAAAATGTGCACCTGAGCATCTGTTTCTTGAGCCACTTTTCTGAAGAAAAGTGAGCATCCTTGGGTCCAGGCCCTGAAGGCCTCGAGTGGAACAGAGACATGCCGTTTTTTCCTCTGCGTCTCGAACTCTGCGTCTCGGAGGGTGCCGCTTTGTCACATGGAAATCCTAAGATGTCACCCGACATCTAATGCTATATGGATGCCATCATCTACAGATGGGATGCCGGCCATCTGGACTCTCACATCGTCTTCCCCCCCCAAAGCCGAGCGCAGCTCCAGCTCTGATCGCCTGGCCGCTCGCGGCGGCTCTTCCTGCGACGTGGTGGGCGAAGCTGCACAGCTTCAAAGCACCAAAGAATCGATCCTACGACGTGGAAGTGTGGTCCTCTAGAATCCTCTCGCCTGGCTGGGCTGGCTTGTTAGTCTAGTCTTATATAGTTGTTATATAATTGTAGACTCTTGATGACCCCAGCCATTGGAATTGAACATCCTCTTCAGGCTTGGGGCATGTATGGTCCTCCAGAGTCTGACCTGTGGCCCGGCCTCGTGGCGGAGCTTCGCGGCGACCGAGGCCCATGACTTGGCGACCCTCCTGGCTCACGGACGAGGAGGGAGACGGAGGGAGACGGAGATGGGTCATGGGAGGATGAGCTGGAGATGTGGGAGATGGTCTCTTTTTTCGGAGCGAGACGGAGGGTGAGCTGAAACTGGCGCGTGCTTCTTGGGAGGATGGAGAGGCAATGGTGTTGAATGGTTTTGATTAGAGAGTGGGCTTCAGACAGACATAGAGTTGAAATGCAAGGTTAAGACAAGATCAGTCCAGTGGCCACGTAAGACCTACGAAGTTGTTTCGTTATTTTTCATTAATTAATATTCAGCTGCTTCACTTGTAGCTGGGTAGTAGTGAAACTTCATGAAACTTCAAACTCTGGAGTGCCCGCACCTCCCTTGGCGCGCGAGGGGCACCCTTGGCGTTGGGTGATCCAACGCTTCTTTTTACGAAAAGGGGAACGCCAGGAGTCCACAGACGGGTCCACTGAGCACGGTTCAGATGGAAGTTGCCATGCAGCACACCTCACAGGTGCTTTTCTCCTGCCTGTTTGGCATCCGCTTATCGCGGTTAGGTCTCGGTCGGTCTGGTGAGAACGATGAAGAGTTGGCGGCCAGAGGAAGAAGGTAGATCAAGTCTAAACGGGACAACATATGCTACGAGCTATACCTTCTGTTCACCAAAGAACACGTCAAGGACCGTTTGCAGTCATTTTTGTTCTTTCACTTCTTCATCTCAACCCAACGTCGATGTTCAACAAGCCGTGCTAAGACAAAAACACCTCGATTCGACCCAGACAGCAGCGCGGCCATGGCAGCCCGGACGCTCGCGCCGCTCGCACTCGCGCTGCTCGCCCTCGCGCTGCACGGCTGCGGGAAAGACGAGGTTCGCGGCGACGCTGAGGGCCAGTGCGGGGCGGAGTCGTGCTCGGCACCAGGAGATGCACCGGCCAAAGAAGAGAAAAGGTCAGATGACAGTTACAAACCGCTATATGCTTTCTGTATGAGTGGTAGATTACAGACGCAGTACAGTAGACGTAATTGATAGTGATAGGATGCGGTGATTGCAGTTGAGCAACTCCGCCGTCGTCCCTATTAATTATAAATCTTCTTACCACCTTTGCAACAACCACCAGGAGGCTTGATTTGTTGGTCGTTGCTCTCTTTCAGGCTTGGCTTGTCCGCTTGCCATGTTGGAGCTAGATACACCTGTAGCTTTTGAACAGTTGACATGGTTTTGTCACAGCCAGACATTCGTGAGATTTCGTGAGCACGTTCTGTGGGCGAAGAAGGTCCTGCCCTTGCGAGTCAGCAGCTTGCAGTGATGAAACTCCTGCACCGAGACGTAGAAGTCATTGAGACCAAAGGGGAACAGTGCAGCAAAAGTAGGGGAACCATGCAGAACCTGTCTTGGATGAGACCTACCAAGGGGAACTGTTCTTCAGCTGCCTCTCCGTTCGTCATCATTCGTCTACTTCTTCGTCGTCTATGGACGACGTCCGACGTCCGTCGCAGGGGTGGTCAGCTCGGCGAAGGGTTGCACTCGAGCTGATCGGGGCAGCGAGTTCTGGCCCGGTCATGGGGCCGAGCTCTCGCCCCGGTACGGTGGAAGAACCGTCCTGACTCTCACATGGGTCTCGTAAACCCACGCCTCTGTGGAAGGAGGATGGCATGGTCCAAAGGGACCATGCCGTCCACAACCATGCCTTCCATGTTCCAGAGGGTGTCGTCCTCTCTTGGGGTCCGAGGGACCGGCGTCGGGTAAGAAGAGGTCCGGTCGGCATCACTGAGAAAGGTCGCTGGTCCAGTTGGAGTAGATGGCCAACCAATAGAGGTTAAGTGACCTGAAAGGACCCGTCACCTGGGGTACAATGGTTGATCAGGTTGGACAGGAGCAATCTGGTGGTGCTGGGGTACACATATGTACAGTCGAACTAGGGTTCTTCAACCTCTGTTGGAACCACTCCAACGTTTTGTCTATGTATGTTTGTGTTGTGTTTTGTGCTGCTGAATCTGCTGAAGTTACTCTATATACTTGAATCATCGGCACCTGTCATGGACAGGAGCTGGTCAGAAGGTCAACTATGGCTGGCTAACAAGATCCAGCTGTCCATCGATCAAGGGGAAGTTCTCCTCGGTGCCCTTAGACGCCTGCCATTGCATCCCCAAATGCCAAATCATCTCCAAAACGGATGCCTCTTGGGATTCCAGCCGCTGGCAGCTGGCATAGATGTGATACGAGCGTACGAAAGCTTCTTTTTGTATAGAAGAGTGTGTGCAACATAGTTTGAACATTTGAGCAGTTTGTCACTTCTAGACCAGCAGCCAGTTAAAGAAGCTTGTGTTTTGTGCCATTCTCAGCGCTGTCAGCCACCTCGGTTTTCGTGCGTTTCATGCGTTTCCAAACCAATCCAGCTCAGCAAGCCGACAAGCGCTCAGCAACCTCTTAACCGTTCGTTCCAGTTGAGAGACCCCAAGACGTAGAACCCGAAGATGCGGCTCGAAAACAGGGGCGAACACCGGCGGGGGTTGGTCTTCATCGCCGCTTTGAAGAGTTTAGGAAACGTACGACCTTGATCCCCAAAATCTATCAAAGACTCTCCCGCACACGTCCCAGAACATCCTCACCATCAAGACCTACGGCAGCTCTGACTCCTCAAGCTCGTCGAAAGCTTCTGGCTGCACGGGGAGTTACACGCAGGAGACGGTCGACATCACCGCGACATGTCCCTTTAACATCAGCGAGCCCATTGGCAAGGGTCCCGTGCGGTACGTCTACAATCAGACGGATGCCTGGTTTGATTCCGGAGGTTTCATGGGATTGAGGATCCATGGGACTGCATTCACCCCTCAGACCACCCCAATATCGGTACCAGGTAAATATCACATGGAGTGTTTGGCATGGGGTTGGGTGGTTTGTTGGTGCCAAGGATGATGGTCCAGGCGTGGTCTTCGAACTCTTTTCTAGCCCAGCTTGCGAAGACTGGACCAGCTTGAACATGGTGGCCGTCACGCCACTGGACGTCTGCACGAATGGCCTGCAGAAATGGGTTTGCATCGATGGGACACTTGGCGAAATGAAGTGATCTCAAAAGCCTACCTGGACCTTCTAAGGGGTGTCCAATGGAGATCTCTCAGTAGTGTGTGGGCTTCCATTGGTGACCCCTTGGAGGGTGCTGGTAGAGACTCTGAAATATTCCTAGAAGTTGAGTTCACCACTTGCTTTGCAGAGGAACATTTGAAGAAAACACTCATCTGACGGACGCCATCCAAGTACCCATGATCGTTTGTGTAGAGTTAGTTGTAGAGTTATATATCACAGCCTTCTTCCTACTCCAGGATGGCCTCGAACTCCCAGAAGACACTGTGCATCACAAAAAAAAGGGGTCCCCCAAATAGATAGTGGCACGGCACGGTTTCCAATACATGTTCATACATTTTCGATGTGGGGATCTACTTTTCTACTGTATCTAATTGGGGGGTTCCAAAGGTCCATCCTCGAAAAAAGCTCGGTCTTGGCCTCGGAGACTCATTGGCAGACCAGTCAAGTATTTCCTAGTGGCAGTGTTTTTGTTTGTGGTGAGTGGTTATGTGCGAGCCTCCTAGAGATCTATAAAGGTTAACTTCTTCGCCTCCAACCATGGAAAAAACACCACCAACCCAACCAATCTCCAAGCAACCATTCCATCTGCAAAATCATGAGAAGCTTTCCACTCATCTACCAACCCTAGGGATCCAAGTAGCCTCTCAGAAGGTGATGTGTTCGACACTGAGACATGTAGGTGCCAAAACGTCGGGTCCAGTCGTACCGCCCACACACCCCACCTTCAGCGCCTCGCTTCCCTCCAGGAAGGTGACGGCCTACCGCTTTGCCGCCACCGAAGCGCCCTGCTCGGGCAACACCACCATCTTCGCCGGCCCCGGCCGCGTGGGTGGCTGGGTGGTGAAACCTGAAGTGTTTTTGACCCAACGACCTTTACTTGGATTGAGAGCTTCACCAACTCAGTCTTGAACCTTTGGGATATCTTGATTCCACCAACCAGGAAGCTCCTTTGTTCCCTTAGAACGTTTCGTGGACACCATGTGCCACCGCCACCAGGTGACTGCATCGCCGCCGGGGCGCAAGGTGCCCTGCTGAAGAGCGGATGCTGAGTCCTGACGGCGGCGGTTTGTGACGCCCAGAGTCCGGAGCCGGGACCGGGGAGGCGGCAGGAGACCAGGTTTTCCCTATAGAGGTCAATGACCTCATTTGACCGGAGTTGGTCATGCACCAAAAAGACAGTCAATTCAAGCAAGCAAACGACTCTGGTTTTACTATGTTTTACTTACGGGGTCAGACTGGACTTGTAGGTGTTCTTTTTCTTGGAGTTCCACAGCCAGAGGCTTAGCCAGCTTGGCCTCAGGGCCCCTTGGCACATACTCAGGTTCAGTGGGACAGGGGTGGGTGGCTTTGGGGGGGGAAACCGCCGAACCTGAGGATTATGGTTGTTCCACATGACGTGTTTCTTTTGAGAATGGGGGATTTGTTGCGTTGGCTGGACTATTTCCAAGTATCCATGAGTCCCGGTATTGCAGAACTTCGTCAGCAGGAGCGCGCCAATCATGCTTTGCCCCACATCAGGTCACCCAATACAACCCCAAATAATCCAAAATTGTATTACTATGGTATTCCACCATTCCACTTGACCATATTGGGGATGGGTCAATGCCCACACGGATCCTTAGCTTGGGGATCTTGGGGGGTGTGATCGATCCAGAACCTAGCCACAAACGGGCCAGAACGCTCTATAACAAATCAATGGGATATGTATATAATGATATGTATCTCTTCCGGGTTTTTCTCGGTCGTTGACCTTGGGATCATGGTGCCTACCTACTCCACCTCTTCTCCCCAGGCATGGTGCCTACCTACTGCACCCAGTCAGCCGAACCCAGAACTTCCATCGACTCAGTTGACGCCACCTAGGAGTCATAATCCACCACTAGCACGCCAGGGTCAAATGAGTCATGGCTTTCTAAAAAACCAGGGTTCCAGTCGGAACTGGTTGCCAGTGACCTCATGGTTATTCCTGTGTTTTTTTTCTCCTTATTGGGTGATGCATGAAACAAGCCCAGCAGATGCCGTAGATGTCTCGTCATGAGACGAAGCCTCCTCCTCGTCCAGACTCGCCGTCTCCGGACCGCGCGGCCCGGACCGCGCGGCCCCGGGAGGAGTGTCCATGGGACTGAAGTGGTCGGTGTCCCTGTGTGAGAAGGCCACCAAAGACCACTTGGAACATCAGGTGCCATGAAGATGGAATGGTTTTCGATCAAGGCAAAGCTAGAAGATCATGGCAGTCCAATCGGCTTGTGGTTATGTCGATCTCATGGATTCTTCTAGCAGCCACCTGGGTACTATGTTGCGTGAGCACGGGGGCGGTATTGTTGAACGTGTTTGATGTTTTGTGTTTTGGATTTTATACTATATGTGGGGGGGTCACCACAACCATCATCATCGTCGTCGTCTTCATGATAAGAAAGAAAGAAACGAACGGGGACTTTACTAGATGCACATGCTCTCTTACTCTTGATCTACAAAAATGTCCGGCAGAAAAAGATGCGGAGTAGAGTCTGGACAGATGGGTAAGATGTGCTGAAATGCTGTCCCATGGACCAATGTGGCCAATCTTCCATTGTAGCCGATGTCACCCTTGCCGCGGCCAAAACAACGGCCAAAACAGGGCAGGACATTCGAACGCCTGGTGCAGTGGGCACGGGAATACTTGCTCGGCGCAATCACTTATGCCATGTGGAATTGTGGGCTTGCGTATTTGTTCTCGCCCATCGAAGAAGTGCCGGATGGACCGAAATAGAGGTAGACAGGTGTCGAACAAATCGGCGTAGTTATGAGCACACATGCGCACACACACACACACACACACACTCTCTTCAAGAACGAAGGACACGCGTCACGCGAACCTTCCCCCTCGATTTTTCTGCAGAAAACTAACATCCAGTTCACATCCAAATTGCTTCACTGCAACTTGCAGCTGATACCTGGGAGGTCCAAATTTGCATGCCTGGATCCTCCTGCTGTTTTAACTGCAAAAGTTTTCACAGAACCTCCATCTCCTTCGCGATGGATGCGGAAGCCGTGCGTGCGCTTTCGTGATCTTTCATGTTTTCCCCGGAGCAAAAAAAGAGCGGCACAAAAGCGGAGCGGATCGGCGGAGCGGGGGGGGGGAGTTTTGTGTGTCTTTTTCTGTTCATCCTTCTTCCTTCTCTTGAGATCGGGGGCATGTCATTCTACGCAGCGACTTTTTAGAAGAGGGTGTTTCCTTTTGGACCACCTCGAAGGCCGAGTTGATACGACCACTCATGACTCGTCTTCCCATCACCACCATCACCCGGTGCGTTTTCTCGATCCGGCGGATCCGCGCGCCAGGAGGCGGCGATCTTGTGTCAACCGGGCGCCGCAGAGGCCCTGGAGGCGGGGACCTGGGCGACTGAAAGAGGAGGTTGATTGGGCCCAGGCACGACTAATGGGACTGGCATATTTACATGGCATTGACCTGGGGTGGTTGACCTGGGGGTGGTTGACCTGGAGTCAATTGATCGGCATATATGCCAGTCCCATGGAGAGTCGTGTCTGGGAGGAGGATCCCAGAAGATCCGAGTTGGAGAGATCTTATTTTTTGGGGGAGGGGGGGCAGGGGTTGTAAGAACCAACATTCGGAGGATGGTGTTTGGAATTCTATACCCCTTGGGCCCCAAGGGTTTCCGTTCTGTCACAGTATGTCAACCTGGGATCCTCCAACAACGCCAGCTGGGCGGGTCTCCGGTGCAACTCCCCAATGGGTATATGGGGCAGCTCGGAGATTTTGACCATTTTTTCTCCGCCACTGGATGAAGTCGATCTTCGATCTAGTGCCCTGGGGCCTCGTCTCGGGCTCTCAGATCCGAACGCCCAACGCTGCTCGGGCGCTCCCGGCGGACACGGATTCCACGGAGCTCCGCCCCAGGCGCAAGCGCGCGAGGTGACGGAGCGGAGCGCCCAGTCCATCCAAGAAGCGGAGGCGGAGGCGCCCGGTGCCGGCGGTTTCGAGACCACTTCAGCTAGGGCGCCATCCAGCTAGGGCGCCCGTGCGAAGACCGGGAAGCTCAATGGGACAACCCACCCAAGGCCCATCACAACATTTCGAGGGGGAATTATTTGCAACGAGGAGAGGAAGAGCAGGGCACAGCCCAGCTAGCATGTTTAGCCATAAGAGGTAGTACTAGTAGATTGTTTTGGGTAGCTCCTTCGTGGTTGAATGGCTTGTTCGCACAGCCTCATGGCTTGTTGAAACACCCACTGAGATTGGTCTTGGGCTCTACTAGCACAATTGGCTGGGCACTGCAAGGCTCAAGCAGAGCTCGGAGGTCGTAGAAGCCGCTCGCACGGTTGACCGATTGGACCCTACCTCAATACCTGAATCAGTTAGGCGTCCATTGACCAGAGTGATTGACTCAATGACCATCCACCATCTACATCACCATGATCTCCCTAGAATTGGACCTAAAACTCATCTAAACTCAATTGGACCATAGAATTGGGCCTCCATGACCATCCCTCCCATTCTCCAATTCTTGGTTCGGACCTCAACCCACCAGAATGATCAGGGTCACGTGAATGGGATGGGATGGCATGGCCCTAAGTCGACTCCCCATCCGCCCATGACAGTAGATGACCCTGGTGTATCGGTTGGATGTATAGGTAGAGTCCCAGCTCATCGTGGAGGAGCCCTTTGATGACTCCTGGCAGGCGGGTGGTCCGCCTGAAGAAGCAGGGTGCGACCGCTTTGACCGCCGGAAGCGGTCCACGGACACATGCCCCACCGGAAGAAGGAGGCAGAAACCGAGATTGCCAGGATAGTCTTAGGATAGTGACTTGTGTTGAATGATCTTGGAAAATGCCCAGGCTGGCTGTTGGTTCTTGGCAATTTTTGGGTTTCTGTAGGCAGCCGGGCTCCCAATCACAGCCACTGTAGATAATATGCTGCTATAATCTGCTATATACTTTCCTTGCATTCAGATGTACATTGAAAGATGTTGCAGTGATGCTTTTGCTAACCCATCCTCCTCCTCCTCCTCGGCAGCGGCGGCGGCGGCGGCGGCGGGCGGCATTAGCATCACTATCACCATCAGCATCATCCACTGTCTTTTGGGGTGAATGCGGCACTCATCCACACCAACTTTTGAATTGTCCTTCCCATCACAGCTTTCAGCTGCAGCAATTTTGCAGGAGCCAGAGACAGACGAGGGATGGCAGGAGAACGCATCACGGGCACCGGGGATCTCTGGGTTCTGTGGTTGGTCCGCCGGGTCCGATTTTCGACATTTGTGGGGATTTGAGAGGAGTTACCTTCTTCAAGCCTTCTTCTTTGGGGATCTCAACAAGAACATCGACCAAACCAGTGCTTTTCTTTATGGACCTCCGGATCCAGGTCATCGTGAACCAAGGTCACCAAGCCTCCAGAGGTTGACCTTGGCTGAAAAGGAGTCGGTTCATAGCCTGGACTCCATCCTGTTTGGGTGTGGAGATCCCACTACTCTTCGTAGTGGGGCGTTTGGGACCTCCAGCCACACTCAGATGGTCGGATGCTGGGGGCGGACCCCGGGGTCGCTCGCAGTGGCCGTTTGGTTCCTGGTTTTGGACCCGCTTCAACGCTGCGCTCCGCTCACGGTGGCCAGGTGGAGGGGACGAATTCGTGGCAGTGAGTCGAAAACTCCACCGAAACACCTTTTAAACAAAAAGAGGCCCTTGGTCGTTGCTTCAGCCGTGCGACACAGCATGGTTTGGGTTGTGAGCCGCCTGGACTTGGTGCAGGATCCCACTTGGGCCGCTGATTCCTGGCAGGCGCGACCCTTTTGCGCGTGCGCCCTCGACCGTCACGCCATGCGATGTCCGACGTCGCAGTACTTGGAAGAACATCGAAGGATGTGGAACTTCGAATTCTTGGATCCGCACAGCGGAGTTCCTGTGGCATGGTTTCTGTTCACGACAAATGCGACGGGACAACATCGCCGTCGTGGTGTTTTCTCCGTGGCGAAAGATTGGGGTGGTTGACCTTCGATGGTCAGAGGTCTTGTGTGCAGGTTCCAGAAGTCTGGGTGCTTCTAACCTTATCCATCACGAATCACCAGGGTAACACATCCATGCATCATATACAGTGGTTAGCCCTTGATAAATACTGATGCACATCGTTGCAAATTACTTTTAACGTTATTTGTGTAAGAGTTTTTATAGCTGGAGGAAATGCTGCGTGGAATGGTGAAGCTCTGGAAAGGCTAAGGTCATCAGACCTGCATCCAGAAGACATGCAGAAGGGTCGAAACATTTTTGCTCCCTGACAGGTGTGCTGTTTGGAGGGCTATGGGGTTGAAACAGGTATCCACCACGGGCATTGGGGTTTTCCAAAGTTGTCTAACTATACAGTATGTACACTTACACGTCGACATATAGGATCATTAAGGTTTGGTTGATCAGCAAGTCTTTCTCATTCGGTGCATCAAAGGGACGGTTCTATTGGATCATGGACACATCGCTTTGTCGCACCGATCGGATGGAACGGGTCGGACGTGGGAAGAATCAGCCTGGTTTTGCTTTAAGGTGATGTTTTTAAAACAGATCCCTACCAGGACCCTCCTGTCGGGGTGCCCTGTCTGGAAGCCTATAGGTAGTGTGGGGTAGTTCATTGGACACCCCGACAGGAGGGTCCTGGTATGAGTAAATCCCATGTAAATCCCCTACCCGCCCGTCTCGACAGTCCTTGGAACGGCGGTGTTTGGGCTTCAAAGCAACAACCTATTCTATAATATACATTGATATACTAATGCATGATATACTATTGCTGCTGACCCAGACCAGCAAGCCTCGAACTAGTTCCGTCATTGTTTAAATAGGCCATTCTCGAGGTTTGCTGCTGTGGTCCTTAGCCGCCTGAACAAACCCAGACCTGAACTGAGCATCGCAAGAGGCAGCAGACTACAGTGACTACATGATGAAGGCGAATCTGGTGGAGTTCGCTTTGCGGGGTGATGGAACAGCACGTCTGCCGAAAGCAGATCTGCGCCATTCTCCACAGTTCACGGCGGAGGTTTTCCCGAAGCACCGAACTGGGCGACATCGCATGACAGCTAGCCGATGACGGCGAGAGTGGAAGAGGAAGAACTGACACGAGCCCCGCATCGGAGGTTGGAGGATGCAATCTCTGCCACCAAAGTCTCCTCTTCTCAAACCGATTTGACCAAAGAATGGCGCTTTTTTTCTGTATAGGGAATTGTCGCGGCATCCTTCAGCAAGCCAGTCAGTTGGCAGCCGTCAAGGCGCTTTAGATCAAACAATGGCTTGATTCGCATACAACGGACGTGTACCAAACGGAGCAAGTTGGCAAGTCGCCACATGTTCCCAGACAAGTTTCTTTTCGTCCCCAAGCCATGAAACCTCTCCTTGCCATTCATAGTCATTTGAAGTATATAAGCACCGTGCAATACTGTGCATTTTTTAAGGGAAGAGATGGGTGTTGTGGAGCTTGACCCAGGCTTGCAGAGGTTTGTTTCAAGGTCGCATGTTCTCCTAAAAGCATCTAAAAGCTATGTGCCAGGGCCGGGCCGTAACAAAAAGAAAATGCATTGGCCCACTCTTGGCCAGCTGGGTTCAAGGCAGATCTCAGAAGAATTGGGTACGGTATGTACTAAGATTTGAGGTCCTAGAGATCCTGGGTCTCAATCCACACCTTACTGTAATGTGTGGCTTACGTTTACCACGCAGCATCACCAAATTCATTCCACGGAAGGTCAAGGCCGATGTCCAGCTCTTCCTTTGGCGGGTTCAGGTCTCCCAGTTCCGTCCGCCACGGTGTCCATCACCCTGCGCGACGCGCGACGCGTCCCACGGGGCGAGGCAAACGGAAGGGTGCACAGAAAGGGTTTTGCAAAAACCTGTTCTACTAACATCGTGGAAGGGGCGGGACATTCGTAGAACCCAAGGCTATTCGTGGACAGTTCGTGGAATGGTGGGCCAGTAGGAGAACTGACTGCAACGAAATCCCAGAAACCTTCGCAGAACTTTGTGGAAGGTATTTGATGTACTAACTTCGTATAAGCGATTTTTGCTGACCCCCTTTCTCCACGCACCCTCCATTTAGCCTTCACCCACGGGGCGTCGCGAACTACGCGGACGCGGAGCTCGACGCGCAGGACGTGCGCAAAGAGGACGCGCCCGCGTTGGCCTTCCAAGGCTCCCGCGAGCGAAGGGGGGGCATCGTTGGGTCGAAGCGAAAACCGGGGCAAACCTGGGTTTGACCGTAAGGGTCGGAGGATTTTGGGTTGCATCTTGGAGGTTCTGCGGCAGTATGAGTGGTGGTGATGGTGGTAGTAGTAGTAATAGTTGTTGTTGTTGTGGTCGTCGTCTTGTTGTTGTCTTGTCGGTTTATTTTGTTGTTCTCGGTTTGGGTATTCCGTGTTCAAGTTCGGTGTTGACCTCTTTCAGCTCAGCGTGTTGAATTCCAAACGTGTTTTTTCATGTTTACAAGGCTCTGGCCCACGGGAACTCCTGCACATCAGCTGTTCTAACTTTGGCAACCTCTATGCCATGCAGCTATATCTGGTGTGGCGGGTCAACCCAGGACTTCTAGGCTCCCAACAAAGTTCATCGTTTTGAGAATCAGGACGTATGTGGTTTGTCTTGGCAGATGCTCTTCGTCTTCATCTCGTCCCCTTTTCGCGAAGAGGGTCCTTACCGTCGAACGTCGTCGGCCTCCGCGGTAGGCTCCAACGTCCAGACCTCGGGCGATTTCCGGGGTGTGGGTGGGTTGGAGCTGGAAGCTTTCTCCGCCGTTTCTGGTGCTTTCTGGTCGCTATACATGTTCATGTTCCCCTGCCTGCCGACATGTTGGTCCCGCAATAAGTCGCGATTTCAAGAAAGCGTCAGGCGCCTGACTGACCGGCTGACCGACTGGATGTGGGCCGGGGATTGATGAAATCACATGTCACTGTATACGAGATCCTTAAGGGTTCAGGACCATCCTGAGGATGTCCTTCAAGCCTTCGGCACCAAAGAAAACTCTCTCGAAGTGCGAACTCACCTCCAAGACCATGTTCCAAAAATGCCTGGACCCTAGATGACGGGGTATTTGCAAATGACAAAGGACAACATATCAATTTATCGAGTGACGAGTGACGGTCAGTGACGGTGTTCATTGAGTGGTTTGGGGTGAGACATGGTGAGTGGGTTCGGAGCCGGAAGGAGCCAGCGCCTCGCCTCGCTGCGTCTTAACACATCTTTGGTGTTTCATCCCAGACACTCCATGGGACTGCCATATATGCCTACATTGGGGTGGTTGACCTGGGGTCAATTGATCGGTAAATATGCCAGTCCCATTAGTCGTGTTTGGGGGTGTTTGATGTTTGTGCACACGTCACCTCCACCCCGAAGCATGACGGTCGGCCCTGCCAAGGAGGAGAGTGCCGCAGTTCCGCCAGGCCACGTCTTCCGTGGGAGGTTGGGAGCTTTCATGCAAAATGTGGTGAAACCAGACGTTTCGTCCCATATCCATTTGAACCGACATTCCGTATAGAAAGAATTTGCAGACTGCAGCTGCTGACCAATGACAGCGAGGAAGGGCAACTCGCCTAAATACAGTTGCTCAGAGTTTCAAGCAAACACCTGTATCATGTTATCACATGTTATCACCTGTCATACCAGGACCATCCAATGGGTGTCCAATGGACTACCCTGCACTACTTAGTCCATTGGACACCCAGACAGGAAATACTCCTGGCGCAAATCTTCCAGTCCTATTGGTCGCGATCCTTCTCCTGCTCATCGTCTTCCAAAAAACCCGCCTCTGCTGCCAGTACCAAAAACTGGGTTTGCACAGAGGGGTAGGCTGGGACACCCCAGGCAGTATCAAACCTATGAATGATCAGAACATTCCGAAAGGAAGCTGCTTTTCGCCTTTTCCCACTCGAGTTACTTTGTTCTCCAGGTTTTGTTACAAACGGAGCCGCCATGCAGACAAGGCACGGTCGCCCCATGTCGCGACGCAATGCCAGGCCCAGCTCCAGGTGCAGCTCCGCTCCGGCCACTGGGCGGCGTGGGTGCCGCGCGGGGAACCCGCGCGCCGGGGTTCCCAGCCGCAGGCAGCAGAGATTCGGTCAAGGTAGTTGCGCCATGTTGCGCCACACTATTTGGCTGTGGTATAGGGAACAAGTCTGAATAAGTCGATGCAAGTGATGTGACATCGCGCTTGGTCTTTATTTTGAATTGCTCCAATATAGACTATAGTAGAATAGATGTTTGGTTGCAGCCCAAGATTCCGAAACATGCCTGTCGAGCTCCACGAAACCCGCAGTGGAACCCGACAGCCATCGGCTGTTTCGCATTGCCATGGCATTGTTCCCGTCAATTCAGGTCACGATTTCACCAACGCAAAGAGACAACGGGAACGGCCCGAATCAAAAGAGACAACGGGACGGCGTGACGCGACGGACGATCACAGCGTTTGACCACCATTATATGTTGTTTCCGGCGTTTGGTGCGACAGAGGCGTTTGGCCGTAGACCCAGAAAGCGCCAACGAAGTGAACTGAAGTTTGTTGGCCTAATCTGGGGCAGATGCCATTCGCCGATCCGCCTTCACTCCTCCCAGCTCATCCCAAAGACGTTTGACGCTCGGCTTTGGATTCAAGCTCTGCTTGGCTAAGGGCCAGTTCCATGCCTCACGCGAGAAAAGGCTCCTTGGAATGCACGAGTGGCGTGCGGGGCAAGGGTGGGACACTGCTGGGGAGGTTGGAGATGGTCGGAGGTAGGAACTTGACTTGTAAGTAATTATAAGATACTTTGAGAACACTAGCAGTACTAGTACACGTTTTCATTGTAAAAGGTTTATTTATTTTTATTTGTCAAGACATGTCAAGACCCGATTAATAACCCACCCTCTCCACATGGTAGGTCAACAAGGCTTCAACAAGGTCAAGAAGATATGAGATACCACTCATGAGTCATGAGGTCCACCTCCCGTGAATAATCTGCTGATTGTCAACTTCTTTGTCCACACAGTTCAACCGGTATGTAATCTTTTAGGTGGATGGGCTTTGCTTGTTGCTGTTGCAATCATCGCAGTGCTCATCAGAGAGAGGCAACAGTGAAAAATATAATCGGCGAAGAAGCGAGTATGTAGTAGTAGTAGTAGTAGCAGCAGTAGTAGTAGTAGTGGTAGTGGTAGTGGTAGTAGTAGTAGTGGTAGTAGTAGTGGTAGTAGTAGTAGTAGGAGTAGTAGTAGTAGTAGCAGGAGTAGTAGTAGTAGTAGTTGTAGTAGTAGTAGTAGTAGTAGTAGGAGTAGCAGTAGCAGTAGCAGTAGTAGCAGTAGTAGTAGTAGTAGTAGCAGGAGTAGTAGTAGTAGTAGCAGTAGTAGTGGTGGTAGTAGTAGTGGTAGTAGTAGTCGTCGTCGTCGTCGTAGTCGTAGTCGCAGGAGTAGCAGTAGCAGTAGTAGTAGTTGTTGTTTTCTTTGTTGTTGTGGTAGTCTTAGCCGTATCGTAGTAGCAGTCGTCGTAATAGTTCAAACAAACAAGCCAAAAAGCTACCCAGGGACATGGTCACATTAAAAGGGGTTAGTAGTGCAGATTATTGATGGGGGACCGGCCCTTGTGAGGGGTACCCTTTGTGAACTTCTCAAATGACTTGTTTAATTGCTTTTTAACAAGGCAATTTATAGGCCCTGAACCCTAAAATACCCTAATTAGACATTTTTGGTGATTTGATCAAAAAGCTCGTAGGTAGTAGGGAGTTGGTGGTAGGTATAGTAGTCGTCGTCGTCGTCCTCGTCCTTGTCCTCGTCCTAGTCGTCGTAGTCGTGGTGGTAGTAGTATAGTAGTAGCAGTAGCAGTAGTAGGAGCAGTGGCAGTGGCAGTAGTAGCAGTAGCAGTAACAGTAGCTGCAGTAATTGTAGTAGTAGTAGTAGTAGTAGTAGTTGTTGTTGTTGTTGTTGCAACACGAAAATTTGACCTCGTTGTTGGCTCGGGTTAACTGGGGGGGTTCTGGTGCCCAACCCAATTATTAAATGTATTATTGGTCGCTGATGTCCGGGGGCTTTGTGGGCTCTGATTAACGTTTATTGACCTTGACTTGACAGTACATAGGTCAGTTAGGCTGGTTGCCACATGCTGCCACCGGGTCATCAATTCAGGTGTTCTGCACACGGTCGCACGCAAGGATGACCCTTGTTTGCCGCCCAAGGATGTAGCCCAGTACTCCGGCTTTGAACACAGACTTGGCCGGGCCATCATTGGAAATGGCGATAAGCATGTGGGAGGTGGTGTGCAAAGCGATCACCATGCAAATTGGGCCTGTTTAGGCACTCAAGCCTCTCCTGGTTAGGCCCCTTCTCGGTTCCGCCCCGTCGCTTCGACCCGAGGCCCCTCCATGTGCCCTAGCCTGTCCAGCCTGTTGGGAGCCCAGAGGAACCTTTGCGAACCGAACGTCGCCCAGAGGCGAGGAACGTGTTTGGTCAGAAGAAGTGGAATCAGTTGCAGACTGGTCAGGCTGGATCCAGTAGACCCCTCCAAGTCCCTGATTCAAGGCATCTTGTTCTTTTTTTCCAACCGGGTTGCCTTAGCTCGGCATTCGCTGAAAAAGAGGATCAGATGATCAGATTAGGCTTGTAGAAATGGGACGCCGCTCAATCACAAACAATAGAAAAACTAACTAACCTTGTCCCTTTGTCAGGATTGGATGCGCAGTTGATGGAGAAAGAGAAGAACCCTCACAATTTATCAGGATTCAATATATATATATATTTCACAATTCACTCTGATCCTTTCAAGATATCCAGGAAAAGGGGGGCGCCTTTGCCGTCCAACCACAATCACGGTGCAGACGCACATCATAGACCACCTTCTCGCATACCAGCTCGCACACCCATTCACCACTTATATGGAGACCATGAAAAACCACATCCTGACATGGCATATTTGTACATCGGTCTGGTTTCAAGTCACTGGGCTGATCTGGGAAAATACTTCAGACGTCACTCGACAGCCTCGTTTTCCTCCCTCTTCGTTTATAACTGCTTCCCGCGCTTTTCTTTGTGGCCGCGGAGCCGCGCGGGTTCCCCCGTGCGGGTTCCCCCGCGGAGCCGCGCAAAAATCGCGCCGAGAAAGCCTCAGCCGCGGGTGGTGCCAATCCGTCCGGGTGTCTTCCCCAAAGCCGGGCAGGCCAGGGCAGCCAGGGTGCAAAGACACCCCGGGAAAGGGGGGTGAAGAAGCATGGGCGAGCACGGGAGTTGTTCGGTTCTTTTGGAGGATGAACTGGTATGACAACATCAGGAGAGTTTCAGATATTGAATGCCGCTATATTTTCATGACATCTACGGTGCGGTCAACATGCACCACCAAACTGTATTCCGAGGCAGGTGCGTTCCGCTTGAGACCAGCCTCTTTCATCCCCGACCCACGCGTCGGTTCTCCAGACTCCCTCACGGCCGGGCAGGTGCCTTCAGCGCCACCAGGCCGTAGTCATACATGGAGCGTTTGGGATGGGTTTGTACCAGGACCCACAGGAGTTGGGTGGTTCATGGACACCCCGAATCACCTCTTTTCGGGCCCTTTTCGGGGCTATCAAGTTCGACACCCCTGGTCTGGGTGTCCTGGTACAGGCGAATGGACCTTGGAACTGAAGAATCTTTCAGACAAGCTTTTGGGCTCTGGACAAGGAGGTCCCTTTGTCCAATCAGTCCATATCGAACTGGGGGTCCTTTAGTTCAACAGAAATCCTAGGCGTTTTCTGAGTGCAGCAAGCTGCCCCTACTTCTTCGGAGCCTACAGGGCTCCAAATTGGGGCGTGTGGTGAGGGCGAAAGAAAGGGCAAACGGAACCATGTAATGCATAGGCTGTTGATCAATGAGACCTCTAAATTAACGGGCAGGATTGCATCACCAGGAGCAACCAAACCCTAGAAAAAAGACGACCTGTTTCCGAAAACCCATGTTTTGGCATACAAGACGACGAAAACAAAGTTTTTCCGTGAAAACTCGGTTTCTCATGTTCAGAACCCGTATTTATCCGTGCAAAGCCCGTAATTTGCCCGTAAAAACCAATCTTTTGTGAATGGATTTTGAGAAACCCGGTTTTAGTTGCAAAAACTGTGTTTCTTTTTTCAAGACCCTAGGTATTTCTAGGTGTTGGATGGTTTGGGTACATCTCCACATGGGGCTTCATTCATCAACAGTCTAATCAGCCTACATCAGAACAGTTGCATTTGGGTCACAACTCACAGTTCTTCAAGTTCAATAGGCAACTCTTCAGGTGATGCGAAGGCCGAATCCCCAGGAAGACATGCCGTTGCCATCCTCCACGTTGGCTTGGGGCAGGTATTAGAGGCCTAGAACCTGAGTGATCCCTTTTGGAGCTTCGCCCATCCAAACAGAGGTCAAATATGTATTTTATCCTTCTACTGATCCTCCCGTCTGCCGAAGATGTTTTGAGGGTTTCACGACATGGCACGAACCAAGCCAATCCTTACCACCTCCCCCCCCCCCGCGCTTCCGCTTTGGACGCCGGAGCGGGTCCGGTCGACAGGTTGGGATCCCTCGGATGCCGCGCCGGAAGGCGGTTGGGCGGTTGGCGTTCGATGAAGCCTTCGATCGGAAGAACGTCTTTTGGGACCCAATCCGTCCAGTCGACACATGTTGCACCCCACAAGTCGCTGAGTGGGGTGGTTCTGAGTCCCATCGTGTGTGTGCACCCTTTGACACCCCATTGTGACTGGTGAACGGCCCCTTAACATCGTTTCACATGTTTCGCCTGTGTGATTGGATGGCACCCCAAATGCCCCGATCATGGATATGGCAAAGCTTGGAGCCTGTTGTGCAATAGGTCTATAGGTCTCCCCCTACGGGTCATGATGCGATGCTTTTTGAAAAATAATCAGGAAACAGTTGAGGGTCTAGTCAAAGACACCTGGTGTTTGATGTGTTTTGTGGTCAAGGCTGTAGGGCCCCGCACTCAAGGCAAGCAAGACTTTAAAACACGTTCAACATATATCTGCTTCTTTGCATGTTCACACCCCGACTATAGTTCCCCCTAAGATCTCCAAGTCAGTGTCGACAAGGCCCAAAAGGATCACATCAATAGTGTATGACACAGGGCCCCCTGAGGGGTGGTTGATGGAGACCCCTGAACCTCTTAGGAGTTCAGACACCCGGGGCCCTGCTATGATCATATGATGACATTGCCATGATTTGAGAACACATGGTATGATTTCTGAAAAGAGCAAGGCCTGGCAATCTTCCCAACATCCAATCTTACATGGTAAAAGAACTTTATCTGCAACATATATATTATATATCCCAACATCATCCAGACCCCAAGATAGACCCAGGACTTCTATTTCTCTTGGTCTTCAAAAGCCATCCGAGTAGTCTCTGGTCGATGCAGGCGGACCCGATGGTCAGGCCGGACCAGCTGACGGGACTGAAAGCTGACGCATCCGCGCTTTCCGGAGAGGAAGCCGAAGAAGTGGTTTTCAGGCTTGGGTGAAAAGAGTATATTCAAGGAGGTTAAACACCCAAGGGTTTGGACAGACAGGACCTTCTGCCGCCAAACTCTTCAACTAATTGAGTTTGGCCCAGTGCATTCAGGGTATTGTAACGCATTGTAGGCTTAGGACTTAGGACATGCTTTTGGGGGATGCTTGGTTGCGCCATGTTGCTCGTCGTGCCAATGCCAGACAGGAGATTTGGATGGATTTGGTGGCTCCCGTGTCACCATGTCTTTGTTGTAGACTACGGACTCAGTTTGGTTAATATCTTCAGCAAACTCGCCGCTGATACTTGTACACATACACCAGAGAAAATCCATGCAAATCCTGATATACATCGAGCGACGACGATGTATCCCGAGAAATGAACAATCTCCGCTAAGTTCCCAGGCTGCGTGGAACAGCAGCGTTTTGGTGGAGTGAACCTCTAAAGGGGACCTCCTCCTACCTACCCCCTCAGAGACATGTTTTTAAGGGCCTACTGCCTACTAGAGCTCTTTCATGCAGTAAGGGGCCAGACCTGGAGGAGGCGGATCCGACTTCAAGAGTTTGTTGGGTGCGGGCGTGCCATGTACTCCTTGAGTCACTGTGGTGGACTCACGAGCCAGTGGCGGCCAGTGTGCCGGACCTTTGCAGGGTTCTTTTGTGTTGAGCATTTTCATGGATAGCTTATTATAGAGTTCCAGACCGTGGGCAGTTGTGGGATTGGTTCAACTTGGCATCTTGGATCACCCAGGAAGGAATCATCAGATTGTCAGCGGCAAAAACAACATCACTCATCATGCCCTGAACCTTTTGAATTTTGATGCACTTCTAAACCTGAGGGCTACGACTGGAGGTACGACGCCCTAGGCCCTAAAAAGGCCCTAGGAGGGGAAAAGACACATCTCGAAAAACAAGGACTTCCCCCTCGTGTCTCGATGTGTCTTTCCCTCCGGAAGGGACGAGACACGAAACCGGCCGGGCACTTCGCCTCACACACCCGTCACCGGCCGGGGCCGACGCCTACGGCCCCGAGGCCTCGCGGGCTCGAGTCACGATGACGTGGAATGCTCAATTGGGCGGACAAAGGGTGGAAATGAAAGTGCTTTAAGGCAGGGATCCTATATAAATGCATGCTAACAACCTAACAACCTATATACCCAGGAAAGAAACAACCCAACCAAAAGTTATGACATGCATGCTTGGACAATGGTTTGTTTGGTTGATCTGACCTGCGGGAGAAAGACTTGGTGATGGGTTTCTCCCATTTCGACCTTCTCTGATCAGCGACTCGCCGTCTTAGCGTCGCGTGAGTCGTGCTCCTTCACCCCCTTCCAGTGGGAGTCGCTTGACCCGCGGAGTCGCTTGAGGCCCATTCCCAGCTGTGGATCACCAAGAGGTTTCCCGGGTCAAGAACCATGGGTCAAACCCCTTCTGGAACAATCCCCTTATGAAGGGTCATTTATTATTTATGCATGTAGGATCATGTAGGAGTAGGTGTAGGGGAACCACCTGGTAGAAGAAGACATGTGGGTCACGGCTTCATCCATCTGCTTGCTTCAATCTGCTTCATCTTCACGACCCATCAGATGTTCCCCCGTCCGCTCCGCCCAGGTTGAACCGACCTCCGGCGCCCTCGAGACCTCCGGCGCCCGCCCAGTGCGGTCGACCCGGCGGAAGAGCGGTGGAGCACGGGGGTGAAGGACGCGCGTCTGGAGATGCACAAGGTGTGTAGGTCTATAGGGTCTATAGGGTTTAGGGCTGTGTAGGTCATACTTGCCAAAAAAGGCGCCCATTCATGTTAAGTAATGAAGTCTGGACTTGGGAAGGTGATGGAAGCATTGAGAAACTGTCAGGTGTGGTGAGAATTCAGAACTGAAGTCCATTTTTTCAGCCTTTTGGCTGAATGAATGATGGGGCTCTCCTGGCTGCAGTGGGCATCCCAGGGGCTATGCATGTTCGGGAAGGGGGCTCTCGTTGGATCATTCAACATCATTGAACCTTTTCTGAGACTTGTCGCAGTTGTGCTCGTGGTTTGCTTCCAGCCATCCGATTTGGTCTCAAGATTCGCAGGGGTCATCGAGGGTGGCCGAGGGTCGCCGAAGGTTTGTCTAGCACTGCGCTCTTGGATCATGAAACTGCTGCACTTGCTGCTCATGGCCTTCCACATGCCAGAGCTGTCAGGCCAGAGTGTGGAGATTGGTCTGAGTGTGGAGCAGAACAGCTCCAAAGACCCTCCCCTTCACCCAAGCAGCCTCGGTCCCACGAACGCTTCCACGCTTCCTCGCGTTCCACCCGACGCGGCAGGTCCTCCGTCCTCGAGGACGTCAGGCAATTCCTCCGTTGTGGAGCGTTTTGAGCAACCAGCCCACCAGAGCACGTATCCCTTCAGGGTGTTACCGCTTGACAGCAGAAGACGTATCTCCATGGACACCAGAAGGCGTATCTCTGATGCAGTGAGGAGGAGGATGACCTCCATGGATAGGAGAAGGATGGCTGCCATGGATAGGAGAAGGATGACCTCCATGGATAGGAGAAGGATGGCTGTCCCAGATCGGAGAAGGGTGGCTATCCCAGATCGCCGCAGGATGGTCCCCAACCCATCCAGAAGGAGGAGTTCATTCCCCGATAGGAGGAGGGGAGACATTCCAGGCAGGAGGAGGGGCATTGTTTCGATCGACAGCAGGAGAAGGAGAACTGCCATCGCCTTGCAAAGGAGGAGAAGGTCGAGGAGGAGGATTCCCCAACACCAGGTTTGCCATCAGTGGGTCAAGTGCAAGAACTTTTACTATTATGGTACTTACTGCGGCCCGGACAACAGGCTTTGCTTGAACTGGCGCTGAAGCGCCCTCTACTGGCCTCTTTTGCCTGTGTTTTTTTGGTCGCGGTGGCTGGTTTGTGACTTTTGAGCAGCGGAAAGACTTGGGCTGCGCTCGTGGTACCTGCAATTGCATGCCATGCCAGCAGGATTTGTACAGCCTTGTAACCTCACTTGTGAGTCCATACAATGGGCTGGCTGGCAATCAAGCAAGAATGCAGTGTCAACCGCTGTATAGCACAGCGAAAAGGACCGGTGCGAGCAGATAGTGCTTCCGAGTCTAGCAATTGGTTCCACTGTGATTTCAGAGTAGGTTGAATAGATGGCACAAAGCTTTTCAGAGGTGCCAAAAACCACCAAGCACCGGATCTTGTTTGAGGCCGGCACCCTGGACGGATGGACCTGCGGAAGGCATGGAGTCCGGTGGGAGCACCTCGCTGGGGGCCCCTGAGACGACCAACTCACCTCGCAGCGAGGTGACTTGTGGGGATGGGGTTGCTTCGAACAGGAACCGGTGCTGTTTTGGGGGGACGACCAACTGGTGCGAAGATAGATGGTTCTTATTAATGAATGTTTTGCATCTATTTTTTAGTCGTCAGGCTGTGTTCAACTGGGTTCTAGGCGCGGCGAGGCTTTATTGAATATGACTAAATCAGATTCAAGCATCTAGTACAACTCAACCTTCACAATGCTCGCGATCTCCAACCGCGGATTTCCATTCAGACGTGATTGGACCCTGAAACCGATGTAGGGTGAATTGGCATCACCAGGAAATTGGCTTCAACCAACAGGATGTCAGACGAATTTGAAAATATTGGATACCCCTTACTTGGTCCCCTATGAAATGATCCTCCAGGAGTCTTATGAAATGATCTCCGGCAGTTCATTACATAAAAACATAACTACGTAAAAAAGACAAAACAATCCAATGACAGTACTAACAATGTCTGAGACCAATTCAGCTATCATTATATAGAGATGAGGGGGTGGATGATGAAACATGTTGAGACTAAATCTAAGATCTTAATGAAACCTGGAGTAGATCATTTTAGAGAGATGTGTTTTGTGTGTTTTTTTGTTGACTGAAGGATCTGTTGCTGGAGTTGTCATTTCATAAGAGTCATGGATCCAGCTTTTGAATCATTTTATAAACCTCTCATGTTGATCGCCGCGCCTTCCTGTCAACCTCAAAAAGATATATAAATAATGTTAATGTTGCCAGTAAAGGTTTGCTAAAGCAATTGAAATACATATGAAGACATCAAACAAATCATAACAAAGCAAGATATGATTTAATTCAAAATATCGCAGCTATATGAACATTGTTCGAATCTGCAAGTGGATTTTTTTTTAATGATTTTTAGACTATATTATTGAAAGCGGATATTGTTCTTCTAAAAAAACTAACATATTTCATCAAGTTTGAAGTGGTAGCCCAAAGATACCTGAACCATTTGGGCCCCCAGGGTTGCTGACCTAGATCCCCTGTTGAACCGGGGATATCATTTATAAAATGATATCTCCAAACAATTTCTGCATGTTTTGCAAACTTTGGGAACTACCAGATCATTTTATAAATATGTACAGTATTCAATACAGCTGGGTTTTCTTTCCCCAGGAGCCTGAGAGGAACTGGAAACCCAATCAAAACCACACTTTTTGACTTCTACACACCAGAGTCCTAAGAAGTAGTAGCCCAAAGATACCTGAACCATTTGGGCCCCCAGGGTTGCTGACCTAGATCCCCTGTTGAACAGGGGATATCTGTTTATAAAATGATAGCTCCAAACAATTTCTGCATATTTTGCAATTTTTGAAACTACCAGATCATTATATATATATATGTGTTCAATTCAGCACCTGGGTTTTCTTCCCCCAGGAGCCTGAGAG
>CAXAMN010001414.1:140062-195285 GCA_963970005.1 Durusdinium trenchii
TCAGCACCTGGGTTTTCTTCCCCCAGGAGCCTGAGAGGAACTGGAAATCCAGTCAAAACCACACCTTTTGACTTCTACACCCCAGAGTCCTAAGAAGTAGTAGCCCAAAGATCCCTGAACCATTTGGGTCCCCAGGGTTGCTGACCTAGATCCCCTGTTGAACACGGGATACCATTTATAAAATGATATCTCCAACTAATCTTTGCATATTTTGCCAATTTTGAAACTACCAGGTCATTTTATAAATATGTGTTCAATTCAGCTGGGTTTTCTTCCCCCAGGAGCCTGAGAGGAACTGGAAACCCAATCAAAAACACACTTTTTGCCTTCTACACCCCAGAGTCCTAAGAAGTAGTAGCCCAAAGATGGAGTGATGGGGTCGCCCAGGTTTGCTTGTGGATTTGTCATTTCATAAAGGTTTCAGGAAAAGCTATACTGGTGCTTATTGATCCTGGAGCCTATCATTTTAGAAGCATGCCACTTCTCCAGAGTTCTTTGATCCTTTTTGATACCTTAGAAGCACCATCATTATATACCAAACTTGGAGACACATACGGCCATCATTATATATAAACTCTCTTTGCGGACGTCCATTTTATAAACACAAATCCTCTATGAAATGGGTGTCCGGATGCCCCATGGTAGAGTAAGGGGTATAATATTGGCAAATCCTTTACAATCTTCTAAAAGTGATCAAGCTTCAACTGCCAGATGCAGCCCCCAACACCTTACCCAACCTTCTCAGTGGCTAGGAGTTTATCATGATAAAGAAGATGCGATGCATGCATGCGTGCAAAGAAACCGAGGACACCAGTTTGACCGAGGGGCTCTCTAATAGCCAGCGGCTTGGGGTGTCTAAGGTTTGCCCCCTTAAAGACGTGATTCGGGGACCATTTCACCATCCTGGGCCCGGTGCCCAGAGCCCAACTTCGCCAGCTTTCCTGGTGCTTTCTCCGCAGAGCGACCGTTGAGGTCCACGTTCCCGGGAAAGGGGGCGGGAAAAGCCCCGGCGGCGTCCGGGCACGCAGGTCCCATTCGGACACTGACGGCCGGGTCGGTGAACACGAGACGCTGGATGAAGGGAGGTGAAAGGAGACCCGGTCGGCCCTAGCCTTCGAAGATCATTAAAAGAATGGTTGACCAGTGGTTGTGGTTGCCCCAAATCCATCGTAAAACAGCTGGGTTTCTTTCGGATTCAGACCATTGAAACAATCCCAGACACTCCATAGGACTGCCGAGAAACGGCCAGGGGTGGTGCCAAGGGGGTCTGGCTTGATCGGCAGTCCGTCCTGGTCGTGTCTGGGAATGGTTTGTTCGATTCTCTGGGGCTTCAAAAAGGTCTTTTGCATAGAAATCTCAGGTGAGTTGGATGTGCTGAAAACGCCCCCCATATAACATCAGAAGAAAAACATGGGCGTAGTAGGTTCTACCACAGCGACTCCGGGTGCCATTCGACCTGGGTCCAAGTTTTCGGGAGTGTCACTCTTTTGTTCTTGCATCGTTCTTTCGGTCGCACTCATTGGATCGAATCTGGGTGTTTTCCTGGCCTTCTCCGCGCTGTTGGTTGAGGCCGTCCCTGCCGCCGATGCCCATGCCGCCAGGGTTGAGGCTTGGCGAGATCGGAGATCGGAGATGGTGGTGGTTGATGCCAGGGGCTCCAGGGCATGGCTGTGGACGCCACACCCTAGGCTTCCGACCACCATGAATTTAACTATACCCAGACACTCCATGTATGCCATATATGCCTACATTGTGGTGGTTTCAGGGGTCAATGTAGGTAAATATGCCATACAATATGGAGTGTTTGGGATATAGGCTCTATGCCGAACCACCATTGCTCTTGGAAGTCTAGGGCACAGCTTCCGGTTTCTCGGCTCACACCCACGGTTACTCTCGTGCACGGTTACACCGCGCTTCGGAACGCCACTGATCGGAACAGGGTCGAAAAACCACCGGTCAGGTTCCATGTCAGTTTGCGGGAGGGTACTTGCTGATTTGCGTTGATCTCCTTTTCGTGCGAAGGGCCAGGGGTCCTGTGACACTTGAGCTCGCTGCACCGTGTGCAGCAACAAGGTCTTAGACCCTTGGGATAAAACACTGGCCCTGGCAATTCTCCCGCCATACTCCGCCATATCCGCCAAGCGGAACCCATGTACACCGCCGGTGAACAGTCTTCCTGCCACACACCACCACACACACACACACACCCAGAGCGTCTCGTCTTTCATCTCCACACGCAGCCCTGGCTCATCTCAGCCCCCTCCAAAAGTATCGGGCAGAACCCCACGCACATCGCCTCACTTCGAGCAGAGGTGGTTCTGAACCCGACTCTTCGACTATCCCAGGAACCGGTACCCCAGGTGTTCCGGGTCCGGACACGGTCACTGGAGACCTCCACGACTCGGCCAGGGCTCCGCGGCCGCCTCCTGGGCCGCCACCGTCTGGGCCGGGGCGCCAGGGACGAACGCACCGGTGCGGACGAGCGGGTGGGAGGCGGAGAGGCAGCGGGAACTGGACTTTAAAAAAAGCGCGAAGATCTGGGAGGTCGCCATGTGACAGACAAGGTGGTTCATGACCCAGACACTCCACGTATGCCATATAGATCATAGATTATATTAGAATTAGTATATCCCCCTGAATCTGCCCCTGGCCTTTTCTCCACAAATATGACACTCCCATGGAGTCCATGGAGAAATTTTCCAATCCGACACCCAAAGGGTTTCACCGAGGGAAGTGGATCTCGTGAAGTTGGAGATCCTTTGATGCAAAGCCTCTCTTTGTCCTTCCGGACGGCCTGGCTCGCCTTGTCCTCTAGGGATCCCTTGGTGCAAGCCACCACCGCGCCCAAAGTGGCTGAAGGCACCCGCGAGAGGGAGAGGGAGCAGGGCAGCGCGAGAACCGAAGCGAGCGGACGAAGGAGACGGGGGAAGATAGATGGTTTGAGTTGGGATTTGGTGTCATGACATGTCGAAATGGGAGAATTCTAACCTTCGCTGCTGTTCACTTCTGGAAGGGTTTGTCCCTTTGCAATTCAGCTGCTGTTCTCAGTGAACCCTTGAGCCGGATCAGTAATTCCGTACATGCCCATGCGAAGCATCGTCAAAGATATTTGCAGACACCTTTAGGTGCCAAACTTTTTTCAACTGGTCGAGGAGCACACAAACTGCTTGTGCTCCAGTGTGGTGTGGCATCCAACCTCATCTCCAGTGTTTTGAACCGATATACAGTAGCCAAGAGCCAGGACTGTTCAGAAGCTCACCGAACAGGTCGGAGCTATTTAACATTATAACTACCAGGACCCACTGTCGGGGTAGTTAATGGACACCCCGAATCACCTCTAAGGTGTCCTGGTATAGTTTTCATATATATGCGTATTCTCTAATTGTCTATACAAGGTGCTGGCCAGGCTGTTTCAAGTGCAATAGCAACGTAACACGTCGACATGTCAATGGTTGTTTGGGCTGTGCCGCTGATGCTGATCTGGTTTGGTGAAGTACTTACCTATAGGTAGTAGTGAACAGAGGAAACCCGCGGGAATATCTCTTGCCAGGCTTGATTCCGTGAGGTTGAGATGCCAGCCATGAAAGCGAGATGACGGGGATGGATGTATCATCAACTCCCATCTGCTCCAGTCGAAACAAAGAATTTCCTGTTTCCCCAGCTCATGACCAAGTTGAATCACCTTTGTTGCTAAGAACATGAGCAAATCAGCTCGATCGGTGAATCTCCGATCTGATCAATCGCCGAATTGGGTTGTTCTCGGTCGAGGGGGACTTTCCCACGTGCCAGGTGTGGGCAGCAGGACAGGGTGTTCCCCATGAGCACGCTTGGAACAGCAAACCTTTTGAATCTGCCTCGACCAATTCTGAAAGTTGACAGATGCCACTGCAAAAGGCAGTTGTTGTAACAGGACTTAGTCCAACTTGTCGGTTAGGAGCCTTCTGAGATCTAGCAGTCTGATTCGGAGCGTGCCCGCACAAATCCACACATCTCGTCCAACACACGGTTGCCAGTGAGGTCGTCGTAGAGTTGAGCTTCTTTGAAGTGCGGACAAAGAAGAAAGAAGAAGACCACTGGACTTGGCAACTCAACTCCTTGGCATGCATACGTCCGACTTTCAAAATTCATCAGTGCAATGGAATTTGAAGATCTTGGGGATGGTTGATGGTTCTTTTCCTTGGTTCTGGGCCACGACCTGAAGCAACTTGAATATGTAAACTCCAAGCCCTTCATTCTGTGATTTTGTCAGTGGCAGCAGTTTCTACACACGACGAGTTCTATGTGCGAAAGTCTACATTTTGGTGCTCTGTGGTATCCGTGAGCAGGAGTCAACCTCACGAGTATGATGGAGGGGAACCTCCGTTGGGGGATCCCAGGGCGAGTGCCGCCTAAAAGCGGCGGGGCCGTTGTGGTATCCGTGACGGGGGTGGTGCACGGACGGTTGGCGTCGAAGACTGATGGAAAGGGACAAGGACATTGCATCGGCAAAAAATATCATCAATACCAGGACACCCGGACCAGGGGTGTCGAACTTGATAGCCCCGAAAAGAGGTGATTCAGGGTGTCCATTAACCCCGACTGCGGGTCCTGGAATACATGGCTTTATTTTGCCTCGTATATGCGCCTCGGAATGCGCTGGATCTGGGGATGCCCAATGAAAGAAGCGGAAGTTTAGGGGGTCCACATAGTCTGTCCATGCACTTATAACTTGTAACCATTGGCTCAGAACTCGGACTGAGGCCCCCGCCACCGCCGCTGGCGCCCCCGCTGGGGCCTCCGCCGGGGCCACCACCAGCGAAGGTCCCACCGGTGGCACCACCATCGGTGGCAAAGCCGCCGGTGGCGCAGCAGCCGGGTGCGCTGCCGCCGGGGCCTCTGCCGCCGGGGGCGCTGCCGCCGGGGCCGCTGCCACCGCTGGGGCCGCCGCCGCTGCCGCCACCACCACTGGAGGTGCAACACTGCAGCATGAAGAAGGTTGAAGTCCCTGGTTTGGAGGGGACATGCCGAGAAATAAATAGGTGATCGGGGTCCCCGGCATCCCGGCGTCCTGTTTCGGGGGTGTGGCTTGAACTTGCCATCACTGTGACGGTTCGGGTTGATTGGAACTTGAAAAAGGGCAGCACAAATGTGTTATTAAATTGATTAATTCGTTAGTGAGTGTTCGTACAGTGGTTGCAGGTCTTGGTAGTTCAATTTAAATTTTGAAACAGGAGTTTGACAGACTGGGTGACTGGGTCGTTTCTTATTTTGGGACTTTTCTGTGGCAAGAGTGTGGGTTGTCATAGGCCACGGGATGCCAGACCCACACGGACTGCAGGACTATGCTGTGATGACGACGACCGTGGGGAATCCCGGCTCGCGTGGCACTGGCCGGCGTGGCACTGGCGCGGGGCGCAGTGTTCCTGAGAAAAACCTGCCAGGCTCTGGAGGGAGTGGTTCCAAAAGAAGCCCAAATGGCCTTGGGCCTCACGGTCGACCACTCACTCCCGCCCCGATCCTTCCGAACCTGGTCGGGGTCTGACCCGCGTGGGGAATTCTCGCAGGCGAGCAAAAACGCTCCGCCCTCGCCGCCGTCCTCCTTGAGACGTTCCACTTCAGTCTCGCTCAGGCGGGGGTGAACGAACTCCACCGAAGGAGTGAACCCGCGTGAACTCGCTGGGCGGGCCCGGGCGGGCCGCGTCAAGCTCAGAGCTTGGTCGGTGGTGGTGGTGGTGGTGGCCCTTCGGTGAACTCCAGGGAACGTATGAGGTTTTGGCCTTGAAAGTGACCTCGAAACTGGGAGGGTTGGGTAGTAGAGTTGTCGTTTGCTTCTGAAGACCTGATCATAGCGATTTGGGGAGGTTGGGGGCAATCAGGTGCAGAGTTCGATCATGCGTTGAAGAGCCAAAAGGCTAATGTCCAGTCCCAGTGATACTCTTCGTTGGAGAGAAAGAAACGAGAACCCGTTGAAGCTGCTTCCCATGTTGGAACGTGTTGTGCATCGTAGTGCTCCCACAACTTTGGACTCAAATCAGACGGGGACAAAAAGACCTGGTGAAGCAACAGGACTGGCAACCACCACACCTGTTGGGCAAGATGGAAGCACCATACCCGTGGAACTGGATAACAGGACTGGGGCAACCACCAGACCTGTTGCAACCAGCCAATCGAACGTTGGTTAATGTTGGTTACATCATTCTTCACTCCCTGAAACCTTGGGGCTCCAAATAGGGCTATTCTTTGAGCGAACCCGACTGAGTAAAAAAAGTCGCTCAACAGGTTGGAAGGTCAGGGCCTCTCTTTGTGGCAGGTGACCAGGTGAGCTAGGATTTGTGACCTCAAGGCTTGACCTCAGCCATCTCAGAGAGTTACTGGGAAGGTCTTAGTCATAGTCGTGAGATTGCCCCAGGCGTCGCCGTGTGGTGGGACACACTGAGGCGCGTTTGGCACGGGGCGGTTTTGGGTGGATGTGGTCGGTTGGGGTGGGTATCCGTTGTCCATGCTGGGGTGGGCGGCTCAGCTTGTCAGCCGTTGGTGGCCCAAATCTGGTCTCTTTGAATAGACCAAAGCTGAGAAGTAGAGCAGGTCGAACATGGACCCCAGACGTCCAAAGACTATATTTTGACCGACTGAAAGGGCATTCTCAGGGTGGATGGTTTGTACAGCAGAGGTGGCCCCATGATTAGCTGGAGATCGTTGCCCTGAATCACTTCAGTCGACTTGTCCACTTGATGGTGAGCATACAGCGGTAGACTAGTCGGTAGACTAGTCGGTAGACTAGTCGGTAGACTATATATTCATCATATATATATATATATTCTGTTTATTCATTCAGATGTTTGGTCGAGCCTAAGCCTATGTTGACATACCAGCCAATGGTTTGATCCGGTTTCAATTTCCGTGGCCTCGCAGCCGTGTGGATCACGCGAAAGCCGCCCCCGCTTGTAGCGTAGCTGCGGTACCAAAAAGCCTCGCGTGGTTCCTGTCGCACGGTCCTCACCTTTTGGCCGAATGGAGCAAAGCCTGGTGGCCATTTTGGCCACTGGGCATTGGATTGAAGTCCCAGTGGCACAAATTGGGTGGTTGGAGAAGGGTTATGTCGTGAGTATCCATGAGATTCCATGAGTATATGTTTATAACAATTATTTGCATGCATACACATATATATTATACCAAATTGGTTTGGGTTTAGGCACAACGGCAGCTTTGCAACTCCGTGTTCTTGTTTCTTTGAGGTCTAGTGTGGCTGGTGAGGACCCCAAAAGCCAAACACAACGCTTGTTTTTCATGTGTAGCTTTGGAGGTTGGCCAGAGTGGCAAGTTCACATCTAAGCCACTCCACAGGCTCGGCACATCTCCATCATTCCTCGCGCCTTACAAGCCACTTGCGCGAGGGATGTGTAACCGAACGCCATTTGCACCAGCTGATGTCAGGTGCAAAGAGGTGCTTTCAGGCACCCATCCATTGGGGACATCATCCAATCCCACCCACCACTCTTCTGGGTCCCGTTTCTTCGTGCCACGTCGAGACTTCGGCAGATGAGAAATAGCATCGAGACGGGCGCGTCGATCGGTTCGTGGTCACGTCTGGATCGGACTTCGGACGTCATGGACCTGGATCAGCATGGACCGGTCGACCAGCGACCCACGATCAGAGTCTGATTCGCCGTACAGAGTCCAGGAACATGACGAAAATGAACTAACTCGAACTGGTAGTGTGGTGGATGGACTGACTACCAGGTGGAGTAGTTCATGAGTCATATTGAGTCATTGGAAGTTCCGGCTTCATTCGGATTCGACAAACCAGGGTCGGCAACATCAACTTTGGGATGAGGGATTCGCGGTAGAAATCGCCCGGGCTCGGAGGTCGGATCGGTAGAAATCGCGGACAACGCTGGTGTGGAATGTTCGGCAGATTTCAACGCTGGGGGGTGCCTTTAATCGAATTGGTCGGTCTATTTTGGTTCCCCTCCGCGGCTGGAGCGGACGTAGGGCGGCCCTGGAGTGATGTTTATAGCATGACCACCCCCCAGAAGCCTAGAAGTAGGAAAAACACACAGGAAACCACGCTCAACCAGTCGAACTTGTGTGGGTCTGGTGTCTTTTGGGAGAAACCTTTTCTCTTGCAATCATCTACTTTCGTGATGGTTTTTTGGAATTCGATCTGGATGGTTGGCAGGGATGTTTTGTGGACAGTCCTGCCTTTGGAAGCGATGAGACTCAGCACACTTCCCGTCACTTCCACCGACGCCTTCGCCAGCACGATCAGACTCCGAAAATGCCCTGCACTCTTTTGCAGAGAAAGCTCGACACTTTTGGACCTCGCCTCACGGCACTCACTCTCTCCAGCGTTCTCCACGGTGTCCCCATCGCGTTGTTTCGGACGCGACGCGTGGTTTCGACGCATCGAAGACGTGCTGCCCAGACCTCCTTGGAGCTCCAAGTCTTTCAGCCAAGCCTGGAGCGTTTGGGCGTGGCGAGCTGTGAGGATATCGCCGTTTTGCAGGACGGTGACTTGCTCCAGGCCATCACGGAAAGCCCGGGAGGAGAGGAGAGGAGAGGAGAGGAGAGGAGAGGAGAGGAGAGGAGAGGCGGTGACGGGCCCCAGGGTTTCCAACCGGACCGGGGACGCAAGGCGTCGAGGGAGAACAAAGATGAAAAAAGGAGGACCATGAAATCAGCCATGCAGGACCTTTCCAGGTCCTGTTTTCATTTTGTTGTTTTTCCCCTCTTAAAGGTCCCAGAAAGAGACTCATTTAGTTCGCGAAAAGGTCACCGAAACATGATCCTTTCAAGTTCGAACATCGAGTCAAAGGACGTCGCTCCAGTGGGGTCCTTCGAAGTGAAATTTTGGTGCGCGAAGGAGTCGCTCCAGTTCCTCATGAGGAGAGGGATCTTTTCGAACAAGAACAGCGAACAGCGAACGGCTGGGTGGGGAGAGAGTCTTTTCGGGCCTGGTTCACCTGGTTCCTCAAAGATCACCCCCCCCCCAGCCGGAGCACTGACCCCCATTTCTCCAAATCCCACGACCCGTCTGGGACTGCCAGTCCGAACTGCCGAGAAACGGCCGGTGCCAAGGGGGTCTGGCTTGATCGGCATATATAGGCAAGCCCCAGTGGATCCGGAGTGTCTGGGAATGGTTTTGGACTCACTGTGGACAAATCCCGTGGTCCAGGCTGGCTTGAGCTTGGTGCAGACCCGGAAGCTTCAGAAGCGGGCGAAGGACCAGCAGTTCTGCGAACTGGGCGTCGGAGGTTCAAGGGTCCTTTCATATCTACTTCTCTGCAAATTTACTTGCATTTGTGTTTGGTTTTGGGATTCTTTTGGATGGTCTTGTTTGTACGTACGTACTTCCAAACCAATAACTTGTACGGGGAGTTTGTCTATCTCGCCCGCTCAAATCACCATCTCAGCTCTGTTCTGCTGTTGGATCACCGAAGTAAAGCTTCATGAACCCGGTGCTGCAGGGGGCTTCTTCGTGAATGAACGCTCTACTCACTTGGTCCGGAGATGGATCGAAGTGTCCCAAGCACTTGGCCCACCAAAAAACATACAGAACTCCCGCCTATAGACCCTAAGGGGGCCGGTCAATAGACACCCCGTATACCATTTACACGATTTACAGTACTATAATCGGTATATACGGGGCGAGGTGCCATTTATGCTGGCCCCAGTACTCCCTATAAGGGGTTTCTATTGGTGGCGCACATGATCGCCTCATGAGGTGCTGCAGAAATGTCCATTCACCTGAGGCCCGGCCCCCCCGTGGGTCGCACGGCCGAGGCGGTCGAGGAGGTTCTGCTCCCGGATTGGAAGGTTCTGGTGGACTCCTTTTCTGTTTGAAACCTCCGGACCACCCGGGTGCGGGTCTTGGTCAACGCTTCGGTTCCAACCGGAACACCACACGGAACGGTGCTGGGCGCTCAGGAGACGGTGCCCAGCTCCGAGCCGGATGGGCAGGCGGACAGAACGGGACGTGAGACATTGCGACCTTGCGTCCCAGTAGTATAGGCCAGGAGCCCCGTTCGTAGCGTCATTGCTCCCAGTAGCGATGCCCTTTGCTGGGCGCTTAGTAGCGTACTTGTTTCAGAAAAGTGCACCCTAAGCCTTCAAAGACAACTTTTATAAGACATTGAATTGTTTACATGTGTCGTGTAATGTCATGTACCACCAGTCACAAAGGGGTGCCAATTGGAGGATAGGGGTGCCCATTATCCACTCACTTAGGGACTAAAAACCACCCCTTTGTGACTCCTGGTAGGGTCCTGAGTAAAACAATGCATGGGTGTTCGGGTAAAGGCTATTGAACCAACGGTGGTTGACCAAAATTATTCAACATGCGATTTGGGCCCTCAAAATGAAACTGCCACGGTTTCGCAGAAGAGATGTCCGTCTTGCTGTTAACCTTCCTGTTTTTCGCGCATGAAGGCTGTCAATTTGAGGCACCGGCTGCTCTGAACACCATGTCAGACGGTCGACCAGTCGACCGTCCGACCCCGAGGGGTCGACCATCCGGCCGTCGGGCCGCGTCAGCCACCCGAGTCGGGGCTCCTGTCGGTCGGCGTGAGGGGATGTGGTGTCCGCCAGAAACGCGCTGCGCCCGCCTCCGTGTCGGCCGGGGTTACGGCCATCCGACCGGTGCCTGAAAACCGTCCGGATCTTTGGAACAGATGGTACGGCCGGGATGGCCCGCCCCTGAGCATGATTGGTACGGCCGTGACGTTCGGGGCACCCTATCCTTGACTCTTGGAGGTATTATGTTTTTGACCCCCACCTGGTGGGCCCGAACCACTCCCCCTGCTGCCTTACATTCCAGAGGGCCTTACATTGGCGATGGAGTTTGCCATCACTGGCACTCAGGAGGTTTCGCTGGCACTCCTTGTGTCCTGGTGGGCGAAGGGACGTATTGCTTCATCGGTCACTCAGGTGGACGAGCCAAGCCGCAAGCGGCGTTCCCCCCACGAGGCGCGAGGGAGCGTGAAGAGGTTTTACCAACCAACTGGGTAAAGTGTCCTGAATCAACCTGTGAAGCTTGCTTGGTTATAAGCGCCATACGGCCTTTTCATGTGCTAAGCTGAAGGAATCGAGTCTGGGTCCAGGGTCGCGTTTGGGTTGGAGGTACTTTCTACGATTGGCCTTTGAACTTTGTCCCCCACGCCGTCTAGAGTCTGGACGCCTGAGGGAACAGTTCCATACTGCAAGCGCATGAACAAGTGTCATTACTGCAGCACACCGTGGCAGGACGTCCAGTTGTATCATGCTAGGTCTTTGACACCCTTTCTTTCAGATGGCAAGCCAGATGGGCTGCTTCTGAAGTCGTCAGGCCAACTCTAAGGGTCTCTAACCCTTTTCTGTCTCACGGCTGAACCTCGAACTGCTTTACAGAATAGATCGGCCTATAGGGTGTTTCTCGCCACGGTGTCCTGTCGAAACTGATCCCTTTGACCTATTAAACCTCAACGTCACCGTCTTCCCGAGCTCTGACGGCCGTCGTCCTCGTCCAAGGAGACCACTGAGCCGACGGCCTCGAGGGCACGCTGCGGGAGCTTCAGGTGCGGGCATTGCGAAGGTCTGGGATGGGACAGGATGGGACGATTCTATCTTCAACTCTGACACGCATCTAGACTCTGCGGTCCTCTTCAACTCTGAGCACACACCCTCCGCCCGTTGTAGACATGAGATTTAGACATGAGGGCTAGAATCGATGATCTTCCAGGGATATTCTGCAGATGACTGCGCCTTTTCTGGGGGGGGCGGAACTTCCAATGACTCACTTCACTTAGTCCATCCACTACTACCAGTTCGGGCCTGGACTCAGGCTCGTTGGGCATCGCGGCATCGTCTCCGTTTCGCCGATCCCGTCGCCCAGGGCGGTGCTGAGCACTGGAAAAGGCCCTCGACGCTTGATCTTCATCAGGCGCTCGGGGCGCAACCGACGTGTCTGCAGCGTTCGGCGCAACAGACGTGTCTGAGGGTTTTTGAGTCTTTGGGGTCCGTTGTTTCGGTGGCACCCGGCGTGAATTCGGCGAGGTGTACTGTAGGTGGTGGTTCTGCCAGCATCTAGGTGGGGTCGTTCACTTCGAGCTACCCAGGATGGGCGTGCTGGGGGCTCCCTGAATAGATAGAAACGGTTTCCAAAACATTCTTGGTGGGGATCTACTTTTCTATCTATTTGGGGGTCTATTTCCACTGTATAGGTCTATGTCTACCAGGACACCCTAAGTACTATAAGGGGTGTCTATGGATAGTCCATTAACCACCCTTTGTGCGTCCTGGTATATCTCTTCAATTTTGGTTGGTGGGAGTTGGAATGTTTTTCTTGATTGCGATTGGCACTGGGGCACATTGGGGCACTGGGCATCAGATATCACTGGGGCACTCGGCTCGGGTTGCCAGGAGTATCCCAATGGTCCTACGCAGGAGAGTTTTCTCATCCAAAACCCTTTCAGTGGGGGAATTGCTTTCCTGAAAGCCCGAGAATCTCAGCATCGACACTGCATGACAGATGACAGATGGCACGATGGTCAGTCATGGGGTTCACCTTCATCATTTGTCCACGGGATCCAGACGGTGGAGTCTAGCCGCACCCAATTCGCACCCAAGGATTTGCCTGGTTGTGCTGATCAGGTGATTTTTGTATAAATGTCCCCTAGATGGTTAAATCCCCTGGGGGAATGGAGATGTTTTTGCGGTTTCTCGGTTCCGTCCCCACGGTTCCTTAAGCAAATCCAATGGTTTTTGCCTCCAAAAAAAGACCGCTTCGACACTGCTGTCGAGGCATGGTGAGTCGGGAGCCTTGGGAGTAAGACTCTGCTGGTGGGCTGCAGATGCTCGCTCTTACCCAGATGCTCCAAACGAGTCTTGGTCCCTCAAAAGCTAGGGATTTGAGACCCCAGACCTCCAAAACATTCTGGTCCGACCACTCCATATGAGGGTCCATGAGCGTTTGGGTGAGACTTCAAGAAAAGTTGGGTGTGTAGCATAGCGCCTGCAAAGGGTGTCCTTATAAACGCGTTTGCACCGATATTTTGACCGATACACACTGAACCGCACATGGCATAACCACGCGGACGCCGTTTCCACGCTCGTTATTCAGAATAGATGGGCTTCGGCTTGAGTAGTTTAGGCAACAGCCCTTATTTTTTGACCTGACTGGCGCACAGGTGGTGGCCAAACTAATATTGTTCTTCTATGTTCTTCTATAGAGGGTCTTTGGTACGTCTTTTCTGCACAGTTTTTAAGACACACCCAGATGGGCGCTCAACAAAGTTGATCCAGAAGTTAAGAACTGGCAGGTTTGGGTTTCCTTTATTCCTGGGGCTTTGGATGGTACTTTAGGCCACTGCGGATGATCCCAATGGCCTGCATGGCTATTTCCCGCCCTTTGTTGGAAAGGTCGTCGATTCCCCTGACCGAACAGTTTCTGATTCTCTCCCAACATGTGTACCACCATTTCTTGTTGAGGTTCCCCATATCTGCCACTTTGTCAGTGGTTTTCATGCGAATTCCCCGGATTGTATACATGGAAAACGTATGAAAAAGTCACTCATGCTGCATGAATCACATCACACCATGGCGCCCTGTCCCACCCGACCACTCCCGGTGAGTTTGGAAGAAACCGCTCCCAGGTCGGAGGGAAACGCTCCTTGGTCGGAATGCGGAGAGGTTCCTTTTTCAAGTGCTCGCCTTTGGCTGTTCTTTTTCGAGTTGGACGGATAGGACTGGTTGGATGTGACTCATCACATGGGGTGAGTGGTGTTTTTGCATCATGTGTTCTTGGTGATGCTTGGTCTTGACATCCTTCACATTCCGACAAAAACGTTGGACATTTTGAGAAAGCTCCGGCTCACGCACATGGAAGTGGAAAAACCCCACTGTTCATAAAGGAACCTCAGTAGTCTTCCAAGGGAACCACTGTCCACTGCCATGTTAGTGCGTCAGAGTGTTAGAGGTTTAAAGCACTGGAGGACAACAGGAATTCACCACGCTCAAAGTGTTGGAGGCTTGCAAAAGGAGACCCTCAGCTTGATGATTGGGAGATGAATCTAAACATATCTAAACCAAAGTTGCCATACTGTTGCCTTCTCATGCCCTCCTCCCCCCCAGGCCACCAAACCTCCCAGATCCACCAGCAGCACCTCTGCCATTTGTTGTTTGTTCCCTATTCCTCTCCGCCCTTCTTTCCGTCCGGCCCATCAGATGATTTTTGTTCACCTTATTTCCCATCACGTTCGCCTCACAAGAGAGCAAGTCATAGCAAGTCCAGTTTACCAGAAGGTTCCTATGAGGTAGTCTCAAAACAGATTGCTTGTATGGACTGAATCCTTACCTCGACTTGAGACCTTGAGGAGGCCCTGATTCTGGGGAGGCAAAACAAACTTCGGCTTGCCCCAAACGAATCGTTTCGCTTCCAGTGGTTTCCACTTCAAGTCAAGTGACATGAAGTGAATATCTCCGGCACCCAGCGAACCACCCCCGCTCGACGACGTGAGGTGAATCGGAAGCTTACAGCCGCGTGTTCTGCAACAGCGCGACGTGGGATGACATGGGATGCAGGGAAGAAGGGGGCGCCAAAAAATGATACTTGGTTTGTGGATCGGGCTGTCGGTTTAGATGGTTTTCGTGAAGTAATGTTTTGGAGACTTTCTGGAATTCTATCCACAAACTGCAGGCAGCAATTTGTTCAGAACGGCTTCAGACAGCAAGCAATTGATTAACAGATTCGAAAGAAACCTGCTTTACCAGAAGGCGCTTCAACTCAGGCAAAATGAACCTCACAAGCAACACTTAGAAAAATACAATATATACATATATTTATGATCATGTCTTATATAGATCCATATGTCGTTTTCCGCTCAGTGAGCGGTGTGAGCTGGCTGCTTCGTTTAGGCCACCGTGCCGGACCACAACCTGCACCTGACCGAGAGGCCGCTGCGGGACGGGTGCAGTGGAATCAGGCGATGGATGAAGACGGACCCGTCATGTCAGTAAGCTGATGTGTTTGCGCAGGGAGTAGAGGAGTGGATTCACTTCAGGGAGTAGATGTTGATAAAGGTTGAAAAGCAAGAGGAGTGGTGAAACAAGAAGAGAGCTCTCATCAGGTACTCGGGGCCAACAGCCACCTGCCTTCCATTTGCAGCCTGTCATCATCGCCAGAATCCATTGCCCTTCCATCCGTCCATCACCTTCTCCGGGCCGCTGCGCGGGCCGTTTGTGATGCACTGCTAGGGGACGACAGCAGGCGATTGAGGCCGGAGTGAAGCTCAAGGCGTTATTGGGCGACTTGGGATGCAAAAATGATGGCGAGGCACCTCATATCCAAGGAGGTTTACGATTGTTTTGGGGTTTAGGTAGATCTTAGATCGCCACCGTTGCTGAGGAGGCAGAAATGGGAGACAGGTCACCTGATCTCACACCCGCACCCACTTCATATGGACGTTTTGTTGTCGTGAAACACTCCTCCACCTGCTTCTCAGGCGATGGCTCGTTGAGGCCCGGTGGGGAGGAGTGTTGTGAAAAGTGATCCCTTGAAAAATCGTGGTGAAAGATGGCTTCAGGAAATCTATCCGGATCAACTTAAGGTAGACTCTTGATTAATAACCCTTTGAAGAGGATGTTCAATTCAAACGGGGGGTTGTAACTAATCAAGAGTCTACGTACATTAAGGGTTCTATCCTACGTTTCAACGGACGATCCGGCATTTCGGCCAACATGGCCTTTGTCAAAGAAGAGGGGGGATGTGTTTTTACATGGGTTTCAGACGTGCGATGGCACTGATACCCAAAGACGTTTAAGATGATGATGGTCCAAAAAAACTATACCACCAAGCTTGGACATTGACATGTCTTGCCATATACGCTCAATCCAACAACATCACTCGGAACGAACGTTTGTCATTTTGGGGTGCCAGTGCCAGCTACTCTCAATATCTCTCAATCATCTATAGAGATGTCATGGTTTATTCCAAACCTTTGAATTTGTGGCATCTCCCTCACCACGGCTGAGACCGGGCTGCCTGGGCGGGGTCCCTCCGAGCATTGAAGGCTTGTGTTTGCGAGGTCACCCGAGGTCACTTGTCTCCACACATAACTTCAGTTCTCGACACATGTAGACTCACTGGAATCATGGAAGTGGAACACCACTGGTTTGTAGGGGGTAAATGGTCAGATTCCGAGAAGTGGGGAGGCGCTGTCAACGACGCCCAGCACAGGCCCATGGTGACATCCACGGTTTGCGCTGGGAGGTCTGTGGGGTGTATCTATCCCAATGGTTTGCGGGTCCATGGTTGGTCGCCCCACAGCAGAGGTGCATTTGCTCTCCCTATGTGAGGGCACGTGCCGTGGCGGTGAAGGTGGGGATGTGCCTGGTGCATCGTGGTGACGGTTGATGAATAGCCGCCTCCATCGCCAGCATGGTCAGAAGAGGTAAGAAGTCTCCCTACCCACGCGGCGTTTCTGGGATTTTACTGATATTTACCTAACTGTATATAACGGGTTAAGATTTTACACAGCGTTGATGCCCTCCAATTCGGCCGCTTCACTCCAAAGAGCAGGCTTCCCATAGACGACAGACCGGCGACAGAGCATGGAGAGCCCCCTCGAGGAAGGACGTATACCGTATCTAATCAACCCCTGAATTGCACTCATAGATTTTTTCAACACCGCATGTGGTTTCCATACAAACCTTATCAGATCTCCAAAACGGGGCAGGATGGCGTGTTTTCTGAGCCGCTTTTGACTGTTTTGAGTTGCTCAGCGGCAAGAATGTACAACAACAAGATGAGTCAGACATGAAGTTGCAAGTTGGCCAACATACCTGGAGCATCCCTGTCTGGATGTCCTGTCCTGTCGCTCTTATTCAGTGTAGGGTCGAGCCAGGACACACAGACAGGATGATCCTGGTATGGCCACTCTCCGCGATGGTTTGGCCACTCCACTGACCTGCATTTATATAGTCGACCAGTTCTGGGGCCACCCAGTTCAGCATTCGGCTGAGTTTGGAAGGTCTTCGTTCCGGTCCGCTTGTCCTTTTAAATCTAAGTGCTATACATGAGCCCAAAAGAATCAGATTTCCTCACCAACAGTCTCCCACAGATGTTCAAGAGGACTGAAGCATGAATCCTTTCAGGGGTTTCCTCAATTTTGGCTCCAATCATCATCACTTGATTCACTTGACTATCCCGAACTTGAAAACTGCGCACAGTTACCCAGACACGACCCATGGGACTGCTATACATGCCGATCAGTTGGGGTGGTTTTGGGGGTCAATTGATCGGCATATATGACAGTCCCATGGAGTGTCTGGGTTATTGAGCGAAGCCATCCGGTTCAGTGATTCACGGGATGTGGCTTGGCTGCTAAGGTGAAACCTTGAATGGTGTCCTCCGCGCTTGGGGCTCTCAACCCTGGCCATGTCAAGAAGATGTCACCTGGCCTGAGACTTCGATTTTCGTGTTCCAGGTTGCCACCCTGTAACAGTGTACGCGTGGTGTGCCCTGGAGCGGGGGTTGGGCTATATATAAAAGGTCATCAAAAGAGCCGCCTTGAAACATCTTGGAATTGTTCGGTTTGTGTTCTGTTTCCGACTGTGGCAACCTCCCAGACGGAGGAGAATCATAGGATGTTGATGGATGTTGATGTGTTAATGTAGTCCCTTGATTTATAACCCCCCCCCTCAACAACCAAGGCCTCCAAAATAATATATAAGAAAAAACAAACATTATTCTGGGGGGGTTATAAATCTGAGTGCAACATTATGTTTTTTTCGCCGGGAGGTATGCAGTGGATTCCTTCGCCACCTGCAGGTGCGCTTGCGGGAGCAAGAGTTCGGGCCACTTGGCGGCACGCAGGATCATCCTGTTTGGGTGTCCTGGCCAGACTGCCCTACCCTACGTTTTTTATAAACAGGTCTCCAGACGGGGCACCCATTGGCAGCGCTAGGAATGACACATGGGAACACGGTGGTCGCAATTCACCACTAGGATGCCAAGGATGTAAACATGATCAATCATGGGAGGCTCAACAGGCTCAAATCGGGTCTGGTTGCAGTTAGGGAGTGGAGTTTGATCCTCCGACTCACAAACGATTGATGTTTGACTGTTATACACCCCCTGCATTTCTTTGCAAAGGAGCATCACCTTCCACAAACCTGGCCTTTACTTTCATGTCGGTATGGCATGATGTATGGCCCTCCTGGTGTCAGCCAGACCAACACTTCAGGAACTATGACGCGCCTGACATCAAGGAGATGATGTGATGCGCCCCTTTGTTGTGCTTTCTTCTCAACACGCACAAGACAATGAGGGTTTGAGAATTGGTGCTGCAAGAGATTGTCCTCATGTGGCATGGTTTTGTGCTTTGTTCATGGTTTGTGTTTTGAACCATGATTTAAAATTTGTATATTGGTTTGTAGTTCTGGGGGCTTTGGTGCACCAAAACAGCCCCATGCACACAAAGGCTTGAACATCATCTATAGCAAACTCTCCATTTTCACGCATGTCCCAAAAGCATCCCCGCGCAAGCGGATCTTCCCCCATCGCTCTCGTCTCCACTCACCGGGACTCCTTGGCCTGGTCTCCAGTGCAGTGCAGGAGAAGCACAAAGAAAAGGCCCGCTTCGGCGCCTTTTACTACCGCTTCACGGAGCGCCGTCTTTCGTCGGCCCCGTTTCCGCGCCGAGGTTTCCGCGCGATGAACTGCACGTTTTGTGCTTTAAACGGTGGAACCCCCAACCAATGGGTTTTGCTTGGTTGCCATACGGTTCATCACTGGCATCCCGAAGCTTTTGCACACTGAAAGTTGCAAAACATGGCAAAGCCATTCTGTCTTGATTTATAATATATAATATATATATTTAATAAATACTTGCCATCTTCCTCCCAACCTAGTTCTATAGTACACGTAGGTTGCTCCACGTGTCAGCAACCAGAACTCTGAGTTTAGGGGGAAACTTTTGGAGCTTTTTCCCCCGTCGCGCATGGCGGTCCCAAAGCGCCGAGCGGAGGACGGCGAGAGCTTGGCCGATTGCTATGACCGCGCTTGGAGCTTTCTGGAATCCTTGCGGCGCTCCTTTCAGGCGCCGCGCGGAGCGCGAACATGATTTTATCATAAGTTTCTCCACTCTCACGCTGGGTTTGGGAGTGGTTTCAGAAAGAACGTGTTTTTTTTTCCATGGCGTTCGTGTGTGTCTGTGTCTTCCCGACGACTATAATTTTCCTCCCAGGAACCATGGTACTTAGCAAACAACAAGTAGGTTTGACACAGATCCGTTTGGGTATGCCAAGTTGCTATGTACCAGAACCCGGGTCAGGGGTGTCCATGAGGTTGCTCCGTAAGAGGTCATTCTGGGTGTCCACTAGCCCCAAACCGGGGAGCCTATTGGGTACTGTGTGATGTACTTTCCTCTCAGATGATGTGAAGTTTTGAACCCTAGGCTTCCGTTCGACCACTTAAGACATGGGAACGACATGGTGTCGTCCTTCTCAGACTCCTTTAGTAGAAACATTCCGGGCTATTGAAACCAAATGGTGGGCGACCGGAAGCCTAACGGGAAATACACCGACTCGGAGCCATCCTTCATCCAACAGAGTCATCCTCGATATCCTTTGACTCCTTCAGGCAGAGACCGCAGCAACTTGGACAGACTGAGAGGGCGAAAAGACGCCATGTCGACGTGGGGTGTGAGCCATGGACATGTCGATGTTTGATCCGGCAGCGTTGGTGTAAGCAGTATGACGCGAGCTATGACGCGCCTAAGGTGCTATTCAATTGTTTGTTCATACGTTTTTCACCCAGAAGACAAGTTTATTGACATGTTTTGAACATTCGCAGTGGGAAGGTGCCCGCTGGGATTCAAAGACTAGGCAAAAACAGTGTTTAGGGAACCTGGAAGGGGAACTTCTTTTGCTTCGAGCTTCATTACTAAGGCGAAATGTAGTAGCCTTGAGTCTCCAAAGACCTGTTTTTTAATGCATTTTTGTTTTTGGTCCGATAGTTTTTCGCTTTTGCTCGAAAAACGCGTTTTCAGAGAGGACTCAAAAAATAATACAGAATGAATCTTCATCCGGACGCGTCCGGTGCGGACGCTTAAAGACGCCTTTTGGACGCAAAAAGACGCGTTTTGGACGCCGAAAAAAGGTCTCAGGACACTGTCTACTTAAGGAGGATCTGACAGGGCACAAAAAAAAGGAACATTTCGTGACATATGCCTAATAAAGTGCTTTCTTTCTTGGAAAGGCAAATTTAAAAGGGTCATTGGCTTGGCCCGGGGGATGTGAACCATTCCAGGCGATTCCAGCGATCTGCGACGGTGCCTGCCATGTCGACCGCTGCGAGCCCCATTCTCGCTATTTGGGGATCCCTACGGCTAGAGTTTTCAGACAGGATCTCATCATTCCCGCCAAAAGGTTTGGTCACCTGGCAGAGAACCTGGAAGGTTCTGCACATGTTTGGTCTGACTCATCTGCGTCGCAGATGGTTTCCGGTGTTCTTTCGCCGAAGGGTCGAGCGGAATTGGTCCGGATCCAAGGAGAACCTGTTGGTGGTTGGCCATGGGAACATGCTGGTGGCCAGGCGCCCAAGGAACACCGGCGAGACCGCGCGGAGAGACCGCACGGAGACCCGTGCGCGGGAGGTTTGCAGGGCGTTCCTTCTTCCTTTGGAAGAAGGGAAAGGACTCAGCCGACCCCTGGAGCCAGGTGTCTCCTTCATTCTCCTCCATTCAAATCACTAGGAGACCCACTCCCAGGTGTGGTTACGACGTCATAGACTTCCTTTCTTGACCCACTCCTCAGCCCAGAACGAGGTGTGTATTTTTGATATTATAGTGGATTGAGAATAGATAGCACAGACCCCAAGAGGTGGTTTATATGGACCCCCATCTAAAGGACATCGTGGGGTTTGTGTCATTTACTCTGAAACCACTGTACTTTTTCCGGATGGAATTTGTATGACGATGTTCGTGTCGGAACAGCGACCGGCGAGTTTTTGTCTCTTGCGGATGTTCTCTCATTCTTAGAGAGGCCTGCACAATCCATATCATCGGAAGGAAACTAATACATTAATATCAATCAATCTATGACACTCTATGACCATCGATGACTAAAAGAACCCCTACAAAGCCCCCAGTGATTGGATCTGTAAACATGCGAATCACAGTCCATCATCATCATCATCATCATCATCATCATCATCATCATCATCATCATCATCATCATCATCATTCCGGAGCGCCCCCAAACTTCGCCATTGGACCATTCGGACCATCCAACCTTATTAAGCCGGGCGCCAGCTGATCACCTGGTGGTGGGCGCCAGCTGATCAGGTGATTTTTCGATTTTCCCGGTTCCCGGTGAAATCCCAAATGAACTCCCCTCACCTGGGGGATGTGTTTCATGTTTTCCAGGTTTCTGGTTCGCACATCCAAGCCCATTGAAAAGGAGCATGTTTTTGTCAAACTTGCAAGGTCTTGCTAATGTGCCTCTTCCAGATCAAGGTCAGCGAGTTCGTAGCCCGTCTCAAACTGGAGAAGACGGCGCAAAGGGTGGTGATGGGGGAGGGAAGATTAACAACACATGACATAGGTGACAGTTGCCTGTAACAGTTGCCTGTATAGGGAAGATTATACCCTAATTATATGCTGGTGACAGTTGCCTGCAAAAGTGATCAATACACGACTTGGTCGAAATAGTTTGAACATGTTGTACATGTAGAACTCAAACCCATTGATTGTTTTGGGCTGACAGGACCTGTGCGGGTGGTTGGCGACTGGCTGCGAACAAAGAAGCCCTGAACAATGGTGTTCATCTTAAATTTGCGACACAGGCCTGAGGATTGATATACAGTATATATACGTACAAGTACTTGATATGTTTTTTGGCAATGTTTGTGGGAGGATATGGGAGATAGGAGATTGAAGCATCAGGGCATTAGGTTAAAAGTTAACAATCTGGTTTCTTAATTGATAATGTTTAGTCCAAGCTGAGTTTCCGGAGCTGGTCCGACCCGCCGCCTCTGGCGGAGGCTTCAATCCGGCCCCTGGAAAATGGTGAGCTTCTTGTTTGCAGCGCCGAAGCTGGGCAGCGCCAGACGAACGACGCGGCAGAAAGAAGCTGCACGAAAGCTGGACTCGAGCTCAGGAAGAGCTCGGCGTCTGATCTATCCGATGTGTAGCCATGAGAGAGGTTCACTCCTATTTCGGAAAGACCTTTGCTAACCCCTAGGGCTCCAACCACCTGACCACGTGGTTGGGGTGGGTGCCAGGGGGGTCTAACCACTGAACCTGAGGATATGGTTGGTCCTCCACTGTGACAGGGAACTCATGTGGTCGTGTTTGTGAGGCCGCCGGAAGCCGGAAGCGGTTCAGCAGGTGTTGATCAAACGTTGCGGGAGAACACCTGTAAACCTGTGCCGTTGCAGTGCTTTTCTTCGGAAATAGCTTCGGAGCACCAGAAACTCAGCAGCTGAAGACTTTTGATGTGTATAGATGTGGATAAGATCAATAGATATCAGGCGTATCCAGATCTTGGTGCATTCAGCTCATTCAAAAGGACGGCTCCTTTTTTCAAGATAGCGAAGTCTTATGACCAAAAATGGTTTCCCTCAAGTACTCCTAGTGACACGCAGGGCTTTTGCACATGAACCAGCTCAACAAGAACAAAAGTGAAGCCAAGGCAACCACACACACAAAGCGCAACTTTGCTTGTGTTAGCTTTGGTGTTTTTCTTTTTAGGGTTTTGAGAGTGGTTTTGAGTGGGGTTGAGGCTGAAAAGCACCTCTCCCAACCTAAGCCACTGCAAGCAAGCTGAGGTTTGCTGTTTGTGAGCGAGCGGAGGACGAGCGTTTCTAATTGGGATGCTCAGGATGTGCGTATGGCCTGCAGTTCTCCCAGCCATGGCCAAGCCGGAGTTCCGAAGTGCCATAAGTGCGTGATGGAGACAACTACAACCCTGACGAACGCATCATATGGAAGTGGAAGGCACCCCTTGGAAGACGCCTCTACACTGCAGCGGGGGGTTCCACTTCCATGTGATGTGTTCGTTGTTTCGTGTACCACTTCGCCTAAGACAAGAGTGCAGCGATCGTTCGGAGTCCAGTTCGAAAAGATTCGCAAGTGTTTCAAAACAAGTTCCCTCTCCAGAACTCAATGCTGTTGGACTCTCCTTGGTTCAATGGGCCATGCCAATTGATTGCTTGCAAGATGAAGGGACGCCAAGCTGTGAATACCTTTGAAGCCGATTTGTATGACAGTAACTAGGTGACCGTTAACAATGTTTGTCCAAAGGTGCGCACTATTGCAGTATAGGCCAACTGTATAGGTAAACAGAGAACCACCCGGGGCGGTTCCCTGCCGAGTGTGCTCGGTCGTGCCGAATGCTTTGTCGCTTGGCTCAAGCCGTGCCGAAAACCCCGGACTGGACTGCTGTTTTGATAGGCCCTACCAGGAGACCCGTTCAGGGGTGCCAATGATATGGGGATGCCTTCTAACCACCCCTTAGGGTCCAAAACAATGCCGGGGGTCTCCTGGCATGCATCAGCAGGCAGGTCAATTTGGAGAAGCGACGCTTCGAAGCAACGAGCCAAGCACGTGGCCAGCACGTGGCCCTACACAGATGGATTTGCGCCTACACAGATCTCTTTGAGATATTTTGAGATGCATATGTTCCAACCTTTTGACTTTACAATGTTCTTTTGTTGTTTCTCATCTTCAACAGCCACGGCTCAAAAGACCTCCCACGGCTCAAAACAGCTCCCACAGAGCGAGCCCGCATGTTCATTGTTCGATCACCCCGGTCGTTGCTGCCCGAAAGATGTCGTTGGCCCTCGCCCGAGATCAAGGGGTGAGATGGGTGCTGTTTGGCTGGAGCATTTTCACTGCAGAGAATCTGGTGATGCAACCCGTTGGCAGCGAACGGTCGAACGGTGCTGTTTGGCGGCTTTGAAGGGTGTTTGGTGCCCTTTTCCCAGGCAGTCCATGTAGAATTTCCTGTCTTCTTTTTGTCTTCATTCTCATTCCTTCATTCATTTTAATTCTTTTCATTATCTATCCATGTCCTTCTTTTGTATTCTTTCTTGCTCTTATCTTCCTTGATTTTCTTAGTCTATTATTTATTACTCTCATCATTATTCTTCTCATCTTCTCTTGTTATCCCTTTCTTCTACTCATTCTATAATTTATTCTCTTCATATCTCTTATTTTCTTCTTCTTTTTACATCCTCTCTTCCTCTTCTTTCTTTCTCTTTTCTTCTTCTATTTTTTTAATTATCTAATTATTCTCACATCTTTCTTTGTTCTCATTTTCTTCTTTCATGTAGAATCATTTACCTACATTGACCCTTAAGATCCCCCATCATTGCCCCAATGTCGTAGGCAAAATACATGATGGTTGGGGGATTTGTTCATCCTCATTTGATGGTCTTGCAGGCCCAACACCTCCAAGAAACACCAGCTTCATTGGACTCGTTAGACATGTTTTGAGGAGTTACAGTGGCGCAGTGGAAGGTTTTACCCTCTGATCACCCACATGATCTAACATGGAAGTGGAAAAAATTGCGTTGTGGGAAGACGATGTTCCTCTACCAACTGGGGGGAGAGTTCACTTCCATGTTAGTGAGTGTGTCAAGATGAGGAACCATTTGCGGTCTTCACCTCGAATTCTGCCATTGTTCTAAACATCTAGACCGCCTGGCTTCTTCAGATGCCTCAAGAGACTTGTTGATCTTCGGTCCCTACACCACACCATCCTTGATGGGCTGTGAGCCCAAAACCTGGAGCCCCTGACGCCCCCCTGCGTCGACTGAGTCCAGGTGGGTTCACCACCAGATGTTAAAAAAAACAAGGAAACATATAATGAGCGGTCCCATTTTGGCAAACCATGGCTGATTCATTGTAAAACGATAAAGAGTAAAAACACAAAGAGATAACAAACATATAATACAATACCAGCAATACATTACATTAGAGATTTGTGTTTCATGTCAAGGTTTCATGTCAAGTGTTTCATGAACGGTGTACCTCCTTATGGTTTGGAGGGTCCAGTCATACCGAACCTGAGCAGGTACCACTGGAGCCCTAGTAGGTAGTAGGGGTTCTGACCCATTCGGAGAGGGAGATCCAACGGCACCCGAGGTCAGAGTACAAGACGGAGATCAAACACTACTGGGGTGGACGGGGTGGACCGACGGCCTATCAGACGATGTACAGCCCCTCGGAGTGGATTGAACGGAAAAGGTTCGACGAAAAGGAGATCGTGTTGGACGTGATTCAGAACTCAATCAGGAAAGAACTGTCCTCTTCAGAACTCAATCAGTTCTTCAGTTCGCCCTACCCGTTATTCAGAACTGTCATGTCGTGTATCCACTCTGCTGCACGTCTGGGCGGACCCTCCGGGGTCGACGGAAGCAAGCGTTCGACCCGCGATGTGCGGGCGAACTGCGGAGTCCGAACGGCACAGACCTGCGGCATGTTGCGGCTCTTGACCCACCGAACATGGAGACTATACATATATATATATATATTGTGTACCGAACGGGTGGTGGTGAACTCCACTTCACCATCACCAACTGTACCATATCATAGCCGGGAAGTATGTGGATCACCTGCAAAGCCAATGCAAACCAATTGCAAAACCCTTTTGGGTGATAGATGTTGATTCAGTTCTCCGCACTAAACGCGGGAAAGTGGGCGAATCGTTCTTTTCCAGTTGAAGCGGCCCCAAGGTGGGATGATGTCATTGAATTTCTATCTTAGCCCTACCCTCTTGAAGTCACTTGAGGTTATGCACCGTGAAGTCACCAAGTAGCATAAAGTACCATTGCTCCTGGAGATGCTTCAGCTTCACCTCAAGAAAAGGCCCCCCTGAAAGCGAAGCGTAGCGAAGCAGCGGCCAAGGTACCTTGTCAGGCTTGGCATCTCTCTCCATCTTTGCGGCGCGGCTTGGCAAATGAGGACCAGGAGGACACTGAAAAAAAGCACACGCACACACCTCTCTAGCAAGGGATGTTCTCCCACTCCCCGGTAAAATTGCCATGTTGGTCCCAAACCTTTTGGCGGAAGCTGCTAAAAACCGAGCTTGTGCTCAAGCTCAAGCCCATCACAATCGACAGAACCTTCTTAATTAGTGTTGCTTCTTGGTTTGGTGCTTTTCAATGTATTTCCCCACTTCAAGCGACCACTCAGAATTTGAAGTGGTTCTGGGTGTTTCCATTGCCACCACCGAGTTGTTAGATTTGGTTCTGGGCCAACAACTCAGCTAGGTATCTCTAGGTGGTTCCGAGTGGTTCCGGAACATTTCCTAGTGGATCCCAGTTAAACACTATAAGGATCCAGGGATTCTAGGTCTAGGGTTTTAGTCTTTGGAACCACTGGTATACCAGCTATAGTGGTAACTGGATGCCCTGGGTTTCAGAACCCCTCTTGAAACGTCCCACAGAACCCAGACATGCCGAGTGGGACTGTCATATTTACCGAGAAAAGGCCAGGGGTGGTCTGAGGGGATTTCATGTCGGTCAAGATTCCAGTCCCATGGATACGACCTGGGGTCTTTTGGAGGGCCGTGTTACTAGTAGCGATGGCCTCCAACCTAATTGCAATGGCCTCCCACCTAATAGCGATGGCCTCCACCTAGTAGCTTCTAGCTACTAGTAGGGCTTGCATTTGACATGTCGAGAGATGCGAGGTACTGGCGCTTTGCTCGCTTCGGTCTCCAACTGCCTCCCCCCAGCGGGTCGCGACGCCTTGTGGGCTTGGTGGGGCGTGTGCTCGGCCTGGGCGCCTTAGGCGGGGCATGCCGGGGCGGACAGAAACGACGAGGTTGAAATTGGGAATTTCATGGAATTTCACGGGTTAGGTTAGACGACATGTTTTGCGAGCTGCTTAAATGAATGTATATAGATTATAGTACGTGATAGGTTTCAGTGGGATGTTTTCGTTTATGTTGATGGTTGAGGCTTCAAACGGGTGGACATTTGCTGGGTCGAGAGGATGGATATGATATGAGGTTGCCCACGATGGTGATCGTGCATTTTGTAGATGGCTTCTTGCTGGAACAGCATCGCAAAACTGGATCGTCGATGTTCTACTAACCAACCAAAGGACTAGAATCTCAAAAAGGGACGTAGTAATACTATTATATAATATCTATTGTCTATCTATCTACTGCATCTACCTACCCATCAATCCCATTATAAATCCAGCGGGTCGCGAGCTACCCACCTACCTACCCACCTCGATGGTGGACGACTCATCTACCTATCACCCTGCAGGTAGGTCGGACATCCATCGCCGTCCGGTCGACGGTCGAGCGGCCAGGTCAGCTGCTACCGCCGATCAATGTCACTGCCTTGGAGATCGCTTTAGGTTTACGTCCCCAGCCGCCACAGCACTTGCCCCCGCAAGTGCGTGGAGCCACCTGCCTTGGGGCCGGACGATGCGTAAAGGAGGCGTTGGATGTGTGGGAAGATGTGTGGTTCTTAGATGGAAAGAAGGACGGTGCGACGGGTTTCCTTCTGTGATGGTTTGCTGGTGACATTGGGTGACTAAGTTGAAGCAGCAAGCATTGTTGGCTGTTTGACGAGGTACTGTAGCTGTAATGACGTTTCTTGGGGCATGGCAAATTGGCCGGAAGGAAATGGACAATGGACGTATGCTTGGCCTGACACATGTCAAACGGTTTCTTGGAGTCTGCTTGCTTCTCACTATCAACCCTGCCCCAAACCAACATGGGAATGGGCTTGGAGGATGTTCGCCTTGTTTCTTGGTAGTTGCTGGCGTGGCATGGGCAGACACCTTGGTCGCCATCTCTGACTTCGTTTGACTCAGGCTTTCCCAGTGAACCCTTGGTTGATAGGAGGCGATCCGGTCACCGAAAGACTAGTACATCTCAGTACATGAAGTTCATTTCTTGAGGGGTTTCCTAGTTTTCGCATCCTTTCGTATCTTCTAGCTGTCTTCACCTCCAAGGCAATGGCGTGCCCCTTTGACTTCAATGCTCATGCAGGGCGTGGCGAGGCTAGCAGCGGTGGGCATTGTGCAGCTAGATGGGCTGTAAGAGCTTCCAAGGGGCTCCCTGACCACAGTTACACAGGTCACCAAAGGGAATAGCATGGAATAGTATGTACCAGCTCACGGCAACAGAACAACGACAACCTACTATTTCCCTGATTTGGCCTTTCGGTTTTTGCCGTTCGTTCCTCCTTTTGGCCGAAGCACGCAGGTCTTTGGGATCACCCGTGTGTCGCGGCGTCCGGAACTGGTCGGCTTGGGCTTCTATGGCCTGGCAGGGGCCTTGGTGGCCACCACCGGAACGCAGGCGCCGCCGGCGGAGAAAGGGTGGATGAGGGTGATGGAGGCTGGAGTAGCTTGGAGTGCTGGAATCGCTTAGCTGGAATCCGTTGGAAAGAGAGTGGCGGCGGAGCTGGGCGAGCTGCCCGGAGGGTGAATCTGATGTGCCGCTGTTGTGAATTGATCAGCTTTTTGAGCTGTAATGTATAAATGAGACTCTTGATTAATACACCCCCGCTTTTGAATTGAAACACCTCCTATTTCATCAATATAATTCAATATAATAAAACGTCCATGTGAAGAGGTTTCTCAATCCAAACGGTATAGAGGTTTTTGTATTAAGATTCTACATGACTTGGGTCCAAAGATGCCCTTGACCGAGTGGCTGGCGACCGTCTTGCAGAACATCAAAGTTGGGGGAAGAGCAGATTGGGGGGGTCCTCCCGATTCCAAATCGCCTTTGAGCAACAAGTCAACAAGTGGAGCAACGACAGATGCTTTTCCCAGACGCTCCACGTGACTGGCCATATATACCTACATTGCGATGATTTTCAGGGGGTCAATGTGTGTCAGGAGCAGGTTTCAGGCATGAATACCAGGGAAAAAGGGACTGACATTATCCCAACACCAATGGTGGAGTGTCCGGGCACGCGATGCTTAGCAGTACCTGTTGTCACCTGGCCTGGAAGCTTTGAAAACCATGGATCAACAGCCATCGCGCAAATCCCGTTCATCAAGTGTGTTCCACCAAGATCCTTACCAAACCATCCATGAGACTTGGCCTATATATCTACATTGGGATGCTTTCAGGGGTCAATTGATCGGCATATGTTTCAGTCCGGATGGTAGGTTTGGGTGTCATCCAGTCTCTCAGCCCTGCTAGGTCGCCATGTGGGGTATCGGCCCCTTGGTATCCTTTAGCATCCTTGCAATTCATAGTGCCACTCGGCTTTCCAACAGAGGTTGAAGAACCCTAGTTCGACTACCCTATAGGTACCCCAGGTTACGGGTCCTAGTTCAGGTCACTTAACCTCTGTTGGTTATCTCCACACTGCAGTCCTTTTTTTCCGCAGGGGACTGTGAGAGTGCAGTTTGTTTTTTGGGGGTTTCTGCTTTAAGGACATCTGCCTGAATGTTCTTTGTTTGTGTGCAGTCTGTTCTTTTTTGGGGGTGGGCAGCCAAACCCAACCCGGTTCCATTTCTTTGCCAGTCGACCACTTCCTCCTGAGTCGACTGGCACGTCCAGTCGAGGATCGCGTGCAGAGACGCGGTGGCGAATTGTCCCAGGAGAAGGAGCAGTGCCTTGGTGAAGAACTGCGGGTTTCCAGATGCTATGGACGGATGTGGATGAAAGACACGGGCAAGTCAACGCAATTATAGTATTATATAAATCTATTATTCATTATATGTCGTTTCTTTTGTGTGTGCATTTCGTCGCTCAAATAACAAGACATACACATAAACAATGGACATAATGTTGGATCCTGATTAGCAAAAGCGGGTCCCTCCCTCAGCTAAACAAATGGGAGGTCCTCTGTGATAAGCTACCGCCAAAACAGACCCGGGTTCTTGGGAGAATTCCTTTTGTATTTAATTGATTGTAGTATTAATGTTCCTTTCTCAGGCTCCTTGTAGATATTCTCAGCAATCCATTAATTTATCCGACTAAGAAGAGTACAAAGAAGGTTCTCAGGTTGCCTGCGGGAACTAGAGAAACCTATATATACCCTACACTTCAACGGCCTCAATATTTGTGGCTGTTACAACGGCCGCAAAACCTTACATGAGTCCCCTTTGGACGGCTGGCTGTCCAAGCTCAAGTCCCCTTTCGCCGCGCCGCTCACAGATCAAGACATAATGCGCAGGTGACGGTGACATATGTCAAAATGATAGATCCCTATTTTCAAAGGATGGTTCAGCTTCAGCACTGATCTTTGAAAGCGCAGCTTTTCAAGAGCCAGGGACTTAATGACTGACGCAAAATAGACCAGAATCTTTGAGGGCCCACTCATACCTATTCCATGCCTGGCCTAGGGAAAAAAAGAACTGAAGCACTCGGAGGTGCGCCACTCTTTGCCCAGCACTGCAGTGGCTACTAGACTCACAGTTGTTTTCACACGCATCCTAAATTTGATTCAGTGGCCCTGACATTTGGCTTTGAGAAACAGCTGGCCGCTTCGATCTGTTTTCTGCGCTGCGAAATGCAGCCCGGTTCCAGTGAGAATCGCTCGACGCTCCTGAAGGCAGGCGCATTTGGAGAAATACTTTGTGGGGTGGGGTGGGGGTGCCCGGGAGCCCGCCCATGTCGCAAGGCCTTCTATGAGGATTGGTTGAGCAATGAGGACTACATCACAGAGCGTTTCTACAAGCTCGCTGTGAAGTCTTCGATTCCCAAAGTCAAAGTTGAGAAGCGGATTGCGTGTGGTAAGGTGGGACCACAAAGAATCACAAGTAAAAGTCCTAGAATCCGTGCGTAGAGTCGGCGTAGAAACCCACTTGTGCAGGCACCTTGTACTTTCAGCTTCGTGGATGTTGACAGTAAGGGGAAAGTCAGCCCCGAAACGGCCCAAACCTAAATGTCAAATTGCCATTGGTTCTAAAGACGTATAGCCCATGCAGCAACAGCCCAGGTCCAGGATGATGTCAACCACGCTTTCTTGTTAGATTTCTTGGCAACCTTCGCGGCAGACCTTCCGAGAGTTTCAGAGATGAAGGCAAGCCAAGCTGGTCACCGAAACATATGATTCCTTTATAATTTATGATGGCAGGCAGTGCTGAGCTCTGTCGCCAAATCCTGGGGATACAGGATTGTGTCCAAATCTGATGAGCGCGACGAATTGCAGGACAGGCTTGTTATAAGAGCCATGCCATGCATGTCATGTCGACCGATTTCCAACATTGGGCTAAATCATTGACCTTCAAAGGACTGGGCTGAAGAGGAAGCTAAGCTACAACTTGGATTGGCCCGGTATGTGATTCGAAGAGCTTTCAAAAATCGTGGAGTGAGGTGGGGGTCCTTCCGATACATAAACCCGTCGTCCTGCTCCATTGGCCAGGCATGGACACACCAGGATGGAGGAGTTGAAGAGCCTGGTCAAATCGATCCGTCCAGGCTTGGGCAATCTTTCGGGCCGGTTCTAGGGGTACTTTAAAATCTTAACTTCCCACGTCCCACGTTGTTGTTAATGTCACGCACGACCATGCGCAGAACCGAATGTGAAGATGATCCGGAAGCCAAAGAGCAAGGATGGTGAAGGTGTGAGTTCTGAGGTGGATGAAAGCGGGAAGGAACCACCAGAAGAGACAACAATAGCTGACACGTTCAAGTCAGCCCCCTCAGCTGATTTAGAATCTGATACCGAGTTCATCACCACTCCAACGCCAGAAGCCGTGGCTGAGGCCATTTCTGAGGTACCTCATCAGGTACCTAAACCGGAGCCTGAAGCCATCCCGCCCGCCGTTCCTCATGAGGTACCTAACCTGCAGCCTGAAGTCACCAAGGCCGTTCCTGAGGCACCTAATGAGCCTGAAATTTCTTCAGGCTTGACGGCTGAGATGGGAGACTTGAGCTTGGAGAGCCAACCGTCCAAAGAGAACCTTGTAGCTGCTCAGGAGGCTCAGCAGTCCAAAGTCGCTGGGCCCCAACTGATCGAGCCTGTGGTTGAGAACGTGATTGAGCTTGAGGATTCCCAACCAGTTGCTCCTGAAGTTTCCCCTGCCCCCGAGCTGGCTCAGGAACCGATCGAGCCTGTGGTCAAGGTTGAGGAGGTGATTGATGATTCCCAATCAGTTGATCCTTCTGAAGTTTCTCCTGCAAACCAGACCAAAACTTCCTGCCACGTACCAAGGATTTGAAGCTTCTGGATATTTTCTGTGGCGCTGCTGCTATGTCTACTGCATGGGGCCGTGCCCTCAACAACAGTTTTCCAAAAAAAGTGGGAAGCATGCCTGCAGAACTCTTGTTGCTGGTGATCCCACCAATGGACCAAGTGGCTTGGAGATTTTGACCGCGTGAGGCGAAAAGTCCAGGAAGTCGCGGGAACCTGAGATGTCCCAAGATCTCAACAAATCTTAAAACACCTTTCTGGACGAGTGGCACTTCTTTTTCTGCTACTTCAATATTAAATTGCTTCTCACTCGGGGTCTGATTAAATTGAATGTTGCCAATTGAGGGAGAAGTATGACGTGGAACTTGGAGAGCACTGTGACCTATCCACGACGTCTGGGCCCCATGAGTATATACCAGCTACAAAAAAATAGGGACAACTACGCAACAGTTGGCCCTATTAATTGTTTCTTCACTATCGGATCATCCGTGCTCAGGCAAGGCTTCAAAAACTTGCTCCACATGGCCTTGCGCTTGGAAGAGGACGCGCTGGCCGTATGCGGCCTTCCATGTACGTCCTACGTTTTCATTAACAGTGGCACACATGGCCGGAAAAAGGCTGTACCATACGGGGACGAAAACAAAAGCTATGTTTGCACTGCAAACTTGTTCCTGGTACTGCTCTTAGCATATTTTTTATAGTAGAGTGGGTTTGCAATTTGTACTTCAAGAGCAGCAGCATACTTGCCAAGTTTCCGTCAATGTGACCAAGCAAGTGACCAGCGCAGCGCCAGTCGTCCAGCCCAGGCTTACAACCCGTCTCATCTTCGTCCTCATGCTGCTTTCGGTGAGGTCTTGTTTCTGGTTCATTGAACAGCCTGGAAGCAGCCGGCTGATTCACCACCCTGAACTTCTTTACTTGTTGGACCTGCTCAACAAGTTCGTTCACGAGACCTCCTTTGTTAGATTGCCCTTTCCTAAGTTCCCACATGAAAAAACATGTCAGCCTGTGTTCTTGCTGAAATCGGACAACAAGCAACAAGACTGCCGCTCAGTTTTATGGGATGTTGGGGCGCCAAAACGTTGAAGCCAAGCATGGCACTTGGTCTTTGGCAGGGTGCCCAGATTTCACGGTCTCTTCACGCCCAAATGTGGTCGTTCACCCAAATCTGGGGTTGTTTCACGCTTGTTCACGGCAATTCACGCTGAGTCCTTGGATCCACTCCCTGAAGAAGAAGCTGACAAAGACGCGCCGGGCCTCACTTTGCTCAAACGGTGTGGCGGTCAAGACGGTGAACAAAACGAATGGGAAGCCGGGAGTGTGAGGGGCTCATCCAACCAGATTTTTGCAACACACCCATGATTGGTTTGAGAATCTCAACACTGCCATTTGCTGTTTGAGGAAGGGTGGACCCAAGCTGAAGATGACACAGGTATATACGATGAAGTTTGCACGTGGGGTCTATGCTTTGCATGCTCACTACAAGGCACCAATCCTCTCATACAAGGTCTTTCTAGTTAAGCGCGCGCGTGGAGGCCAAGAAAATGTGTGTGCGCTACGAGCATCCATTGCAGCGGCTGGGAAAGTTCCATGTCAGAAGGCCGAGATATTGCATTTTGGTCTCCAACCCAAAAAAGGTTTCAGGCTTGGCATGAGTCCCAACCCTTTGAAATTCCAATTCTTCCAGGTACCTGGCGGCGTCTACAAGTTCTTCGCCCGTGGGAAGCTGGGGGTGCTGAGGTCTTACGTGAAGAATCAGATTCGAGAGGGTTCTTACAAGCCCGTGTTTTGAATCACGGTGTGATCTACACTTGAAATGCAAATTCATGTTGCCTGAATGCCTTTTCCAACATATACAACGGTGTTGGTATGGAAATTAATAAGCCATGTCACACGGAAGGGCTTCACTCAAGACTCGTATGATGGAGTTTGCTAAATCCCTCCAGCCTGTGCTCTCAATTTTGGTTCCTCGTCTAATTTGCTCAAACCCTTCCAGAAAGTGGCTGGACCGAAGTAGCGTGAACTACCGTGAATGAGCGTGAAACAGCCGCAAAATAGCGTGAACGGCCACAAATTTGCGTGAACGGCCCGTGAATTCTGGGTCCACAAAACCCATGTTTTTTTTGCAACAATCAAGCTAGCCTTTTTGATGATTATGTTGTTCCAACTTGGCTCAAAAGCAGGCTGCAGTACTTCCTAAAGCATTTTCTCGATGCCCGACGCTGTCCAAGACGCGATTGCAAAGGCAAAGGCTCGAGCAGCCAAGGCAGCCTGTATCGCGTCAGAAGCTGAGAAAATTTTTTGGCTTCAATCGATCACACATGGACATTGTGGTGACACATTGAGGCCCCCTACACCATCGCCTAGATCTGGTGGTCAAGGCTAGCGCTCACTAAAGCCCATTTACTACACCAAAACATATCAAACGAATCGTATTTGTCATATCCGCACACTCCTCAATCCACAGAACCGTCCTTACACTAGTCGTTTTTGGCAGTCTGTTCATCCCGAATTATGATTTTGGTATAGTTGTTGACCATTTGGCCAGGTGGCCTGTCAAGTATGGACTCGCAAGAGACTATCCCAGCTACTCCAAGGGCCCTCGAGAAATCCTTTCAAGAAGTCGCAGAGCTAAAGAGGAGATTGGATCTCGAGGACCAGGAGAGACATGAGGAGGATGTCAAAAGAGCCAAACGGGCACAACAGCCAGTTGCCACACCAGCCAGGAATGGTGGGGTAACAATTACCGAGGTGGCTCCTACGCTCCCTCAGTCTCAGGAATGGGAATGGGAAGGGCAGGATTGGGACAGTTGGGGTTGGGACAATACAAGGACTCACTCGTGGTATGACAATGGCTACACGATGTGGAAGAAGAACAGTTATGATGTGTACAATCCTGATCGCACAGAGTACTACGATGACCAGTGGCAGTTTTTTCCCAACGACGGCAACAAGAAGAATCAATGGAACGTGAACACTAGTGATCAGTTCACATGGCACAATTCGGACACTTGGGAGTACTTTGCTGCCGAGGACTTGGACAATCTTGACAACTGGGAAAGCCAGCAACGACTTCAGCGACCCAACACCTTGGACAACCTGAAGCACTATGAGGCCTCACCTTTGTTGGACAGTGACGTGGAGATGATTTTGCCGCAAGATACGAAGGATGGTGGCGCGAAGGGCGACAATGAGTTCTTCACCAACACAGGCGAGGCTCTAGCAGAGGCCCCAGAAAAGATGGATGGAGTTGCCGACAGGATGGAGGTCCAAGAGACACCTACCAAGGGGAACAAGGATGGCAAGAAGCCTGAGCCGAAGGATCAAGAGACACGGACAAGTGAACCTTCCGAGGAGAGCAACGATGGCACGAAGCCAAAGCCGAAGGACCAAGAGACACAGAAAAGTGACGCTTCCACCAAGGACAACAAGGATGACGCGAAGGCAGAACAGAAGGACCAAGAGAGACCGACAAGTGAACCTTCCGAGGAGAGCAAGAATGGCACAAAGCCAGAGCAGAAGGACCAAGAGACACCAACAAGTGAACCTTCCAAGGAGAGCAAGGATGGCACGAAGCCAGAGCAGAAGGATCAAGAGAAAAAACGACACATGAGGTTTCCGAGGAGAAGAAAGAGAATGGCAAAGAGCAGAAGCCAAAAGAGCCAAGTGAGGAGAAGAATCAAGATGGCAAAAAGCCAGAGAACGAGGGCTCAGAGAAAGCCTCAAAGGAGATTAAGAAGCTTGAGGAGATGGAGAGAAAAAGGAAAGCTGCCCATGCCAGGTACATGCGGTTCTTCCGATCCGTGCGAGATGGAGCTGACACGCCAAAGGCGATCAAGCGAATGGGCAACAAAGCCGTCGGCCGTTAGATCCTCAAAGTCTTTCAAAACTCCTAGTGAAAAATTGTCTGCCTGACTCCGAGGCAAAGATCTCATGGACACCCTGTATGAGGCCTGGACAGAATGCGCTGGCAAATGGACCAAAAGCAACCTGTATTTGAACGCAGTGTCGAAGGACAAGTCCAAGCGTAGAGGCACTCGTAGGTGGATGATTTGGCCTGAGCTTGTCGAGCGCTACGGGGTGGCGGGAGCCACTGCCTTGGTGGAGCACAAACAAGAAGATGCAGAGAGAGCTGCTCGGGAGATTCGAGAGCATCCCGAAGCTCCCGGGTGTAAGGATCGAGCTGAACAGTCTGGATTAGTTTAATATGTGTCAAATTTGGATTTGTTGTTCTATAGTCTATAGTCATTTCGATAGTCGCTTCTAATGTATAGTCTGCATGGTCTTGCAGGAGCTCATCCAATACCTCGTCCTCGACACAGAAGTCGAAATCGAAGAGCACTCGGAGTCAATTTCGCAGTTGTACGCTGCTGCAGAAGATTCGGACTCTGGCAGTGACGCTGACTCTTCAGGTGACTCCGATTCGGGCTCCAGTGGATCGAAGGACACCCGACCGTGGTGTGAATTTAACATTCATGCGTGGGGATGTCGTTCCATGGTGAAGATTATAAATTTGGCTTTGTTGGGACTTAAGTTTGATAGCGCGCAGGACAAGAAGAAGCCCAAGTCCAAGAAGAAAGACAAGAAACGTAGTGGAAAGAAGACTAAAAAAAACAAGAAAGAGAAAAAAACAAAGAAGTCTGGAAAGAACAAGAAGAAGGGTGAAACGGAAAAGGACGACAAGGGCAAGGAAAATAAGGATCAGGAGCAGACTCAGAGGGTAAGAAGGTGGGCCCATGCATTTGCCATCATCCGTGTTGTTCCCCAATCGCCCAGCCTCCAAAGACTTCTCCCATCAGCGATGCCAGGCGATTGATGCTGCAGGGCGCAAGATCAAGGAGTCCGTGACAGTCCTTGGCCACGCAGAGAAGTTGCCAATCCCTCGGCCTCATCATACTTTCCCTCACCAGTACAGTAGCACTTCCAGAACCCTCCCCGGGCCCAGCTTTCCAAAAGAAAAATTATAGGTCTCTCACGCGAAACTCATCGACAGCTTTCTGAGGGGGGCCAACCTACGTACAGCTGTGATCAGTGACATCCAGGCCGTGTTATTTTTTGACTGCGCCGGATAGCTTAGCAAGACTACGATAGTAAATCTCGTTGATCAGATTTATTTAAAAACTCATGTCCGGGAAACAAGTATAAATCAACCTGCTGTATCCCCATTGCCCTCAGGCGGCTATTCTCGGCATGCAGGAAGCACGCGCAGCCTTGCAGAAATCCTTGGATGATGACAAGGCGAAGCGAGCCAGCGTGAAACGTGTCATATCACACATTAAACCGACATTCCACAACTAAATCAGTTGACGCTGAATACAAAATATTATTTAGATCATATTCTTCGATCTAGAATATATCGAGTTTTACATTTTTTTTATCGTCGTCGATCCTCGGTCTTTGATTCGTTGGGCTTGGATGAGGTTGAGCTCATGGCGGATCAAACTAAGATCTTGAATTCCAAGATCGAGGAGTATGACCGATCAGCGAAGCCTGCAAAGCAGCAGGGTAAGAAGAAGGAACCAAAAGCCAAATGAGCTTACACTCTTTTCAAGTTTCGGGGCAAAGCATTTCAGCTTTGTGGTTTTGGGGTGTGCAAGCTTGCTGCCATAGACCGCTTGAGCCCTGTACTCATTGAATGAATGCTTTTACCACTTGAATCACGGTCAATGTGTAGTGTTAAACTGTACTTGCCATGAAATATACGCATGTTCTCAAGTACTGTGTTTGGGGGGTTGTGGCTGGCAGCATTCTTGCCTGTGATGCAGCTCAGAGTCTTAGAACGATATAGATCAAAGCGGGCCCGCTGCCCACCAGATCATGGCCGGGTCGCTAGAAAGCAACAGCAAGTACAAGTCAAAAATGTGGGCCATGCATGCAAGAGTGCCTGCACTGTATTGTGTGAGATTCGCGTGCCATGTTTAATCTTAACATCAAATCTGCTGGTGATGCAAAGCAATCATGCATGTGTTAAAAAATATTAAATCAACTGTAGTTTTTAGATCATATAGGAGTACGCTGGACACATCCGATCCTTCGCAGATTCGGACACTGACGCTGAGAAAGATGCCATCACGGTGGACATGATGAGCAGGATTGCCGAGCAGGCGTCGACATTCTTGCGCGAAGACTGTCGTAAACCCAAACAAATATACTGACCGGTAAATTTCATTTCAGCTTCGATTAGATCAACATGGCAGTTGGGGGAAGGGGATGCGAACCTTTGGAATGGGATTCAAGAGTTCCGCTTCAGCAGGTTTCAAGTTTCAACCTACATTGCTTGTGACTTCCCCTTGCAGGCCCAAAGCATCAATTCTGTTGTGGCTTCTGCGGCTGCGAGTTCCAAGGAGCCACCATGTGAGGTGCACAAACCTGGAAACCTGGACTAGTAGGCCGGTATACATGAAGTTTGATCCGTGTTATACGAACAGAATTGAGTTTGCAAGCCTACGTGACAGTGAGTTTGTTTTCCATGCTTCTGCAGCGCAGGAGTCTAGAGGTCACGTTTCTGAGATCGTCTCACACCTGGGCCGGGTCCGCCCTACGAATCGGGCACGGTCCTTTTGGAGGGCAGCGGCGTTACCTGTCGACTTGGACACTTTGCCAAAGCTTCATGATGTTTTAAACTAAGTTTCAAGTTGTTTGTTGACCCAGTTCTGCAATACCTGGACCTGCGTCCTGGCAAGTGAGGAGCCGGCCTGGATTGAAGTGCCTGTCATTGACCAGACTGACACAACACAAGCTACGACCATAAAGCTACCTTACCTCGAGCCGCACAAAGTCTTTGCGTACATGAACAACATTGTGAAGACCCCCAAGAGCCACCTAGATTTTTATTGGCAGTGGGGGAAGCACTTCAATTGTGGGTGGGCAAAGCATGGTGGCCCTGGTGTGATTCCATGTGGGATGCACGCCGACGAGGCTAAGTTCAGAGATGGACCGCCTCAAGAGAAGATTTTAGCAATCACCTTGAACTTTTGCTTGTTTAGGCCAGCGTCGGTCCGTCTCTCACGGTTCTTGATTTTCACTATTCGCAGCTGCTACAATCTCGGGCCATCGACCTTGTATCCTTTGTTCTGGAAGCTGGTGGAATCTTTTCATTATGCATTCGTTGGAAAGAATCCAGATGGATCTCAGCTTTGCAGTGATGGATCAAGATTTCTCATCACCGAGATGCGTGGTGACTTAGATTGGTTCAAGCAGTGCTGGCAGTTCGAGAAGCGGGGGTGGATGGCCGTAGATTGCTGCTTTTTCTGCGACGCCAAGTCGAAGGGGCAAACCAATCCTTATTCCGAGTGCGGCGTTGAAGCTCAGTGGAACGAAACTGAGTTTACAGAAGCTTGGGATTGGGCAGCTCACGTCTTGCCTGATCGCTTGTGCGCCTGAGTTCGGTTACTGACAATTTTCAATGTTTCCCCTCGGCCCTGAATGATCGTCAGTTTGATACTAACTCATTTGCTCTGTGGGTGCGCAAGCCGTATCCCTGGTGACAGGCCCACTTCTTGCAACCCCTGGGTTCTCTGTGGACACAATTCGGCTGTGCAGTATGCACACCTTTTGTTTGGGCCTTCTGCAAACAGCAAATGGATCAAGCCTGACCTTTGCATCCAAATCGTTTAGCAGGTTTTCTGTTCCTGCACATTTGTTCAAAAGAAGTTTGGTTTATGTGACTCTTGAATTCTCCCTTGACACCCAACTTCTGGCAAAGGATCAACCTTATAGAGCACGGGTACTATGGGAATCCTGACGGGCCTTTGGACAAACACCTCATTTGCCTGTACCAGGACTTTAAAGCATGGTGCAAGCTCCACAAGATTTACACGAGCCAGCGGCAGTTCTATCCTGGCTTGGACTCTCCTGCTTAGCAGCCAGTCCCTGTTTGCTGTTGTTCCAGGTTCTTTTTGATCATTGCGAGCTGGTTTGCTAAAAACATTAGGGGCAAATTTTGTGTGAGGTGATCAAATCGAACAACAATGTCACTATGACCCACAAAGCATACAATGGGCGTGTGCTGTGCGCCTACACGGCGGAGGCTTCGCGTCTTGCCTTAGAAGGGAGAGACCCCGAGGGCCTGAACAGATTGTTCGGTCAGTGGCGGAAAGCCAACAGGCATGCTGGCCAGCCGGATCCGAAGATGCCCCTGCAAGCTGCGACAATGCGCCTTCCTGTTAACCACAAAAAAGTTGTTTCATTTCAACCGGTCCGAGTTTGGTTGGTATCAGTACCATGGCGGCCTGCATTGGTTTGTGGGGACTCTTGTCTTGGAATAATGGGGACCTAGCTGGTGCAATTGTACCAGGTCAGCTGCTGAGAGGTGGTGTGGCCTGATTGAACGAGCCGGAAGGTACCTGCACCTCGCATTGTTTAGTGGAATGTTTGTGGGGGTCTTGGTCATGAGGTTTTCCACCTTACCCCTGATTTCTCTGGGCAAGTGAGGTCCCGGGAGGAAGCGCAAGACATTTATGATTCAGCGCAAGCTTTTTGCAAGGGGCATGTCATGCTCACTGCCATCCACATGAGGCGCAGCGTTCGTGGGTTGATTTTTTGGGGAACTATATGATTTTTTGGAAACTGTGAGCTGGCAGCTAGGGCCACCTTGGATTATTGTTTTCTGAGTTGGTCGCTGAGTGCCAGTTTGTCAGGGAGCAGCGGGAAGCTCTAGCTCGCCGTGGCAAAATGATGCCATTGCAATGGATTTTGAAGCCCAAACTGCATACGTTTGATCACCAGAATATTTACCTCTTGCTCCACCGGATGAACCCCAGACATATGCACACGTATACGGACGAGGATCAAATGAAATACGTCAAATCTTTGGCACTGAAGGCGCCCACTAATACCCTGGAGCCGCACATTTTGAACATTTCCAGGTTGCGCCTCAAGTTGGCAGCCAGGCGTATGGCTTTTTTGAATGCCACCAGTGCACGCAGGTCTCGCCGATGAATTGGCACAGAGATCTTGTTTCAGCTTGCGAGAAATAGTGGATGTTTGTGGGCCTGCAAGGGGGGTCCTATGTGTTCTCAGGGTAGTATATATCGAACGGCCTCAATATTTGTGGTTGTTAGGCAGCGGCCTCAATATTTGCAGCCTTTGGAAGGCTAGGGTATACTTATCAATGCTCTCAGCAAACCAGCCATTGGTTTAGTAGTACTAGTTTAGATGTTCCGTTTTTGGCTGAGGAAAAGACTTTGCACAATTGAGGACATTTATTCTTGAGGATCAGAGGCCTTCTGGGTCTACTACCTGTTTAGGAGCAATCTTTACACAAAGGATTGATTAGCGGATTGGTGGCTTTGGGAAGCTGTCAGTTTTGAAGGGCTAGAGAAACCTATACTTATTCAATAATCTCAGCAGGTCAGTCATTTGCTTAGTAGTATTCACAGGTCTCCGAAGGATTTAAGACCTCCTGTTTGTTTTAGATATAAATTGTGTCGGAAATGTTGGATATAAAAGTGTCGGAAATGTTCAACATCATAGAAGATCCTTTTACTAACCAGGATCCAACATTGTACACAAATCAAGACATCGTAAAGCCTTTTTGTTCCGTTTCGGCGTGTTTCTTCTTGGCTGCTCTGACCAGCGTTGGCATCCCGTCGTCGTCGGGGATCCAAGTCTTGGCTCCGTGGACTGTAGACATGCGGTGCGACTGGTTGGGCAATTCAGATCGGACACCCCCCAACAAAGGGACACACATGAAAACCACATGGAATCATAAGACAGGAATTGTAAAAACCCAGGCTGCTGACTATTTGGAGGAACTTGTTCTTCCATCTCGTGAAGACATGGCCACAAACGCGGCTCCGGCTGCCTGGCACGCGCATCCGCGACAGCCTGGCCCCAGCCTCCCAGGCAAACCTCCTTGTTCCCCTTCCTGGCCCTGCTGGATGGGCGCCAATCTTGGACCGAGCTCCGTGACGAGTTCCTTGGAGCGATCTGGATCGTGTCCGGGCGCAGCAGTGCCCACATCCACGTCAACTGGATGGGACTCAAGTGATGTCCTTTTGGAAGCATGCCGGGAACTGCAGGAAACTGCATGATGTTTAGGATGTTGTTTGTTTTCTGTTTGAGTCAATCCACCAGTGTGACAAAGATATTTCTAATGTTTTTTCCAGGTTCCTTGAGCAAGTTTTGGAGGACAGGGAGCAGACGTAAAGAGTGAAAACGTGACATCAGATGTAAGGGCCTCCGGAATATGCTATCATCGTGTTGCCATTGGAATCAACATGGATTGAAAAGGTCCCTCTTTTCCTGGTGGGGAGAGGTTCACGACCACCTTGGGGACGGGTGGTCTGTGGACCTCCACAACTCTGATCATGGAAGAGAGCAATGTTTTTGGTGAGCAATGCCTGTTGGACAGTCTATTCGAGGTAGATAATGTATGATAATGTATTATGCTTCAGTTTTAAGTTGGCCTCCAACTGATGCAACCCCTCACTACCCCCACCTGGTCACGCCGAACAACCACGAGTACACCCTCCCTAGTCTCTGAAAACTGGACCTCTCTCAGACCGGAGGACTTCGCCGGTTTGACGGTTCGGTCCAAGGATGGTGACCTCCAATCTGGTGGCTGCCAGCATCACTGCGGTGCTCTTCAGTTGCTTGGGTGCTTTGCGGCCTGCGTGGATGGCCTTTGGCACCACGAAGGGCCTCTAACATGCCGGTCGAATGAGCGCGATGTGAAGGCGTAGATGAGTGGATGGCACACAAGTTCAGAGCTGGCTGATAGGTGCATGTATGTATTTATAGAACCTATATTGATACCCGATTTTGATAGGATAAGGCCATCAGGTCTTGGTACCCATCAGCCAATGGCCCGTGCTGTGTAGAATCCACTCTCGAACCGCTGGCTCGGATGCTCCGGCTGTTTGACATTGGCACGGCGAGAAGCGGAGAAAGAAACCCTTGTGTTGGACGAGGCGAAAAACAGAGAACCCACCCGAGGCGCACAGTGGTTTCAGAGTAGATGGCACAATCCGCAAGGTCGGTGGCTGATATGCATACTATGGACCCCTTCCAGTGGACATCTTGCTGTGTGCCAGTGTCGTCTACTCTGAAAAACCCACCGAGCAGCCACAAAAACACACCGAGCCCAGATGTGCGGATCGGCGCGCCGTTGGGTGGGGCTTCACCAAAAAGATGGCCCGGTCTCAGCCGAGCGCTTTCCGTGTCTTGACAGCCTAAGCCACTGGACCAGTGGCTTGACACGGATGTGCCCAGTCGAACGCATCCACGGATGCACCCATGGATGACGGAAAAGGGCTCGTGGGGTGACCCAGACACTCCATGGGACTGCCATATATAGATCAGTTAGGGTGGTTTTGGGGGGTCAATGTAGGCATATATGGCATACATGGAGTGTTTGGGTGACCATTGTCTCACTACAAACAGGTGGAGAACCTCCACTTCTATGATGATTCTCAGGAGTGTATACAGGAGTGTGGAGACCAGTGGAAGCACATTGTACGACGACTTCTGCGTCAGTACGGAAGTCGTTAAGTCACTGGACGTCCTCGTTTGGGAATGTTTGGGAGCTTGGTCTTTTGCTAACATGAGCCAATGCCAGGAGGTTGATAGGGCACGTGTCGAGGTCAGGATCAACGTTTCAGATGTGACTTGGGTTTCGTTGGTGTTTGTTTGATACCATCATCATATATGTTCTATTAAAATTGGTGCTCCTTCATGAATAATAATATATTTTATTTATATGGTGTTTTGTTATTTTCACACACATGGACTCTTCATCAGGTAAAAATAAAGGTTGAACACACAAAATAACAAACCACTTAATATTATATGGGCGCTGGAATCCACCAAATACAAATAAAAAGTGTCCTTATCCACAGCTGTTTGGTCTTCGCGAGCATGCCGCAAAAACGGGATCCGAGCCCCTTCTCAGACGTTATGGTAGACGACCCCGCCCAACTCACCTGCAAACATTCCCAACCACCTTGTCCTAAATGTCGTAACATGCCATGCATTTGCCATACATGGAGTGTTAGGCGACATCGACATCGGAGTGGACGACCCTCGTTTCGGCCAATGACGTCGATCGCGGCAGCGTCCGACCCTTCAGGAGATGTGCTACACTTGGCCCAGCGTCGAGCTGAGGCACCGGGGGAGACAGGTGACGCGGACGCGTGGCCGCTCGGGGCGCCAGGTCTCTCCAAGCTGGGTGACTGATGCTGGTCTCTCCGACGCCAACCTAGACAGGATGCTGGGTGACAGAAGTGCACCTAGACCGACAGGTCCAAAGGGTCCGATTGAACACCAAATCCTCAAGACCCCCCGATTGTGCGAGTGCGCAAGTGCTCAAGTGCTCATTGTAGACTCCCGAAATGGCCCAGCTCCCATCAATGTCCCAAACAACCCCTATAGAGAATCAACTCATTGAACTCTTTCCCGCCACCGTGAGCGGTGGGAAATGCGACCAGAAAAGCTTGAGAGGCGTGAAGGCCCTGAAGCTGTGGAGATTTGGGATGGCGATCCGGCCTCGCGTGGGGAGCCCCGGCGGCTGAAACGACGAAGGGACACGAGGGTTTTGGGGAAAAAGGCGATGTTGGAGCGTTTTGGGGTGTGTGACTGGTAGGGGAAGAAGGAGAAAACCGGAAGAGACGAAGATAAACAGAAAAAGCAACAGGCAGAAGGAAAGGAAGAGGTGTCTACTCCTCGCAATCTCTCGCACAAAAAATAGAAGTAGCACACGGAGACCTACGGCCTAGATAAACAGTGACTTGTCAGAGTCACAGTGGCTTGGTGAAACAGTGACCTGTGACTAAGTGCCCTTTGATGCCACTGGCTTGTTCAAGGTCAGTCACAAGGTCACTTAACTCGGATGCATTGAGTTGCTAATAGCGATGGCCTCCAACCTATAGTCAAAAAGGCCCAACATGTGATTCCTTTCTCTCGGCCCTTCTCGGCTGGTCAGCTCGGGGGGAGCTGGTCTGCTGGTCTGACACGAAAGCCAGTCGTTCGTTGAGGCGAACATCACCATTCTCCAGCCTGTTGCCACTGCCTTCCCATGCCTTTTTGGTTTCCATTCCCATCCAACCATCCCCTCCAAGTAATACGTATACCACGGTATACCTTGCCATCCATCCAGGTCCAGTCACATGACTCATCACCTGACCCACCCAGGCCTGCTGTCACACGAGTCGGCGGACGACTCGGCCTAAGCGCGTGACTGGCCCGGATGGACGATGGGGCGGATGCGGGCGGATGGCGCCATGGGGCGGATGGGGTGGGGTGGGGAGGTGGAACCATCGAGGCATCGGAGAAGTGGTGGGCATGAGCCATGGACCGACCTCCAACAGGTCTCCTGGGCCGAAACCGACGATTCAAACGGGCCGGTCGAAGAAAGGTCGGTCGAACCGAACAGGTTCGGAGGTTGGTCGTTCACGCAGCATGGAGCGGAAGCACTATTTTGGATATGTAGTGTCACTCATGCAGCGCATGCGGCATGGATCGGCGGATTGCCAGTGCCACGTCTGACCCATCCATGTAACGTCACGAAGTGGATGGCACGGGAGCAGCCCCCATGATGTCTTAGACAGATCGGGGGTCCATATAAACCACCCCCAGACACTCGATGCCCTGTATGCCTACATTGACCCCCAAAAGCACCCCTGGCCTCATCGGCATATATGGCAGTCCCATGGAGTGTTTGGACATATGCATTTTTGGGATTGTGCCATCTACTCTTTGAAAGCACTGGGATCGGCGATCCCATCGACTCTTAGATGCTTTGGGGATCGGAGCTCTCCGGCAGCGCAGCGCAAACCACCGGCGAAGCCCCTCGGACGCAGCGCAAGCCGCCCGCGGAGGAAGCTCTCCGCGATTCCGCTTGGGGAAACAGGTTACACCGGAGAGGGGACAACCAGGTGGTGACACCGGGTGGTGACACCAGGTGGTGAAACTGGGTGGTGAAACCGGAGAAGTAGATTTACAGGAAAGCCATGGACAACATGCAAGACATGTCAGAGTAAATGCATCTCTTTGCAACTGTGGGCACTATGGTCACGCCCCTGAGTTTGTCATGCTGTTCACATCGCCCCAAGCAGTCTTGGGGCAGAAGAGATACCCACCGTGTTCAAGAGAGTGACCATGGGAACTGTCTACCACGTAGTTTCTACTAAAGATGGTTGGGGGAGTGTTCCCCTACGTATTCGAATGAGCTCAGGACAAGACACTATCCGTACCCAGACCATCCACGGGACTGGCCTATTTGCTGATCAGTTGGGGTGATTTCAGGGGTCCATTGATCGGCATATATTCCAGTCCCATGGATGGTTTGGGTGAGATTCCCATGTTCTGTTTTTTCACCGGACGCACTTAAGCTCCTGCACCACCTTCGCATGGCTGCCATCTCGCCGCGTCCTGTTCCATCGTAGCTCAGGTCGTTCCAGACCGGAGGACTGGCAATTCCAGAGAGCAAGTTTGAGCTTCTGGGTTCATTGGAGCTGGCCATCCCTCAATGCTCGCGGGCGACCGTGTTGTGCTGTGTTTGGGTGTTGTTTGACCGCTTCTTTGAACTGGGTGACCAGTGGTCGCTTTGCAAAGGAGGTAGGGCAATGGTCAGAACAAACAGCTGCAAACGGGTGCACAGGACATGGTTTGCTCGGAACTGGGCATGAACATTGAGTTCCGAGAAATTTGATGAGAAGGGCGTGGACAATGGGTTGATCACAACTGTTTGTGCCAGACAAGTTCCAGTTTGTTTATGATATATATGGTTTGGGTTGTGGATGAGTTTGGTGTAAATCAAAGAAGTGTGGTCAGAGACTGGACAAGACTCGAACGCCAGACCGTGCAGCAGGGATGAGCCATCCAATATGCCGGATTTGCAGGATTTAGGTTCCTGAAGTCTTAGCAATTTTTGATGTGGTCACTCCATCATTGGATATGAAAAGGCCGCATAGCCCAGCAGCCCAGCAACAGATCTTTTGTCAATGAGGGCTATAAAGCCAAAAGCTCAAGTATGTCTAAGTTCCTCCTAGCGAATTAGTGACCAGTAGTTCGACAAAAAAAGGGACAACACCTCTTCGGTGGACGTCAGACGGGCATACCCTTCAGACGGACGTGGTCGGGTTGAGTAGCCAATCCTCCATCCTCCCATCACTATCCATGGAGAACTTCCGCTCCGGCCGGATGGCTGATGGCTCGCATCGGCTCCCCAAGTCACCATGTGCCGGTCACCAAGTGCCAAGTCCCAGTGGATTTGAAGGTGGGTAGGCCCAAACTTCCAAAATCTTCCAAACGTTTGTGAACATTCATATTGCATCCCACGTGCTTTTCAAGCGGAACACCTTGCCCCGTTGTCACGTTGAATAGCTCGGCCAGCGCCGATCGATGAGTTCCATGTTACACCAACAGAGGTTGAGCATGAAGAACCCTATAGAGTACTAAAGAATAAAGTATCCCATAGGTACCCCAGTAGGGTCCTATATAAGGTCACTGAAGCTCTGTTGGAACGACTTTTTTGGTTTTGTGGGAGGAGACGAGGTGAGGAGGTTTTTGCACCGGTGATGTGGGTCCCTAGCGCCGGGCCACCGACGACCGACAGACTTGCCATCATGTGGTGCGACTCACGTTTCGTAGCACGTGCGACATGCCGTGCGACGCGTGGCTGCTACCCGCGGCGTGGCGGCGTGGGTCCTTGAAGATTAGGTGCTGGCCACATCAGCAGTTTTCACATCGGCAGATGCGCAACCTGATAGACAGCGGTCGATCCGGTCCCAGCTCTGTGCCTTTGCGTGCACAGAGTGCCGGAGATGGCCATGCATGCTTATTGGTGCTGATCGGTGCATGATGGGTTTGGGATCGCAAGGTCATGAAGTAGAAAGATGAAGGAAACATGAAGCCTGTTTGATTCAAGTCCCATTTCAACTCAGAACCAGATTGCAACAACAGGTTTTCGCACTGAATATATGAATTATCCAACTCTCCATCTTAGTCTCTTTCTTGATCTTCCGTGGTGCACGATAGCCGCGAACCGTTGAAACCGCTGTGGACCTCGGGAATTCGCGACCCGACGTTCGCCGTTTTCGCGACCGGGCCAGTCGTCCCAGCTGCATCTGGTCGTGCCCGCCCTGCAGGTGTTTGACCGCAGCGCGTGGGACTCGCAGCGCGCGCGCGATTTCTCCATCCGTCGACCGGTGCCGGACGGGCCAATTAAAGCGAAGGTCCCACGACTGGGCCCAGGGTCTCGGTCCAGATGAGCCAAAACATGGTCTTTTCCTGTCAAAACAGAGGTCAAATGGGGTCTAGGGATAGATATACAATGACATACTACATATGATCATAATCATATAGATACCACACTTCCTTGTAGGTTCTCCACACCCTTTGGGGGTACCGTTCTATCGTTTTTCTTTGTTTCTTTTTTTCCGCATATCTCAACTTCATGCCATGTAAGCGGTTTCGGCTGTGCCTCGTTCGCTCCACCACACTCCAAGTGTTGGAGATGGTGTCAGATCCTTTCAGAACATCAAGATGTCACTGGAGACACTAGCTTTTGTAGACCTCAGTGCTGACTGGTATTGCATGGCAATTATAGGCTTCATGTTGGAACCCCCAAGGCAAGTATATAGATCCTATAGATGTTGCAATGCTCCAAGTTTGCATGCTTGGTGCGTGGTGGGCAGCTTGCATGGAGTCGACCGAATCCTTTTCATCAAGACGGGTCTGGACCAGACGGGTCTGGCGTGACTTTCGCTTTTGGCCGTCCTTGTGGGTGGGCTGGCCATGAATCTATGCATAACTCTATAAACTCTAGAGGTCTTAAAGGACTATGGTTTTAAGTCGCTAAGTGAGTCGATGTTCTGGGCATCTGTACTCCTTCCTCCGTTCCTGACCGGCACCCAACTCCATGGACCTTCTGGTATAACAATTGACGACCACCGACCGACGACCGGAGACGAGCACAGGAGGTGAACCAAGGCGGTTCCCATTGGCTTCAGGCCCACGAACGAGGCCCACGAGGGCCTCAGCTTGGGGGGGGAGGCCCAACAGTCCTGTAGATGCAACCGCTGGTCGGGACGACCGTGCCCGCGGGCCTCGGGCCATGAGGTCACATTGTGCACGATTGTGCACGTGGTGCGAACTGGGTCCACGTGTAGAAGAAATGGAGCAGAATTTCTGGAGCCAGTCGCTACATAAATCATAATTCTGGAGGCACAATCGCTAGCAGCTTGGAGGCCATCGCTACAAAAATCGTATTAAGGTCTCCAGCGAAGTCAGCACAGTCCTCAGGGCACCAAAAACCGTCGGCGATGGTGTGTACAGAACCACTCGCCGTGTCCGTTTGCGACTGCGGTGCGTGCATTTCGCGGCTCGCCGGCGACGCCATTCGCCGTCGGACCGCCGTCGGATGGGTGTGTTGCAGTCCTTGATCCAGTCACCGTAAGGATCCAAGTACCTTCGCAGAAGGTGATGTGTTCGACACTGCTATGTAGGGGCCAGGAGGGTCCAGTCGTACCGAACCTGAGAAGGTACGACTGGATCCCTAGGGTCAGCCTGTGCCGGGCCAAACGCACCGGTCAGAGTTTCTGGTCAGGTGTGGTTTGTTGCTGTCGAGTCCGCGCTCAGGACAGGTGGATCAGCTGCAAAACATGTTTGGGATAAATTTGGGGACACCTACTCAAGCAAGAACAGGTGCTAAAACGGCCAGAGGTCCAGGGACCTCCAACATTGGGAGAATCCGCAGTTCTCATGCCGCCCTGCGCCCGCCCTTGTGCTGACATGCCCAGACCAGAGGTTCAATGGCGCCCCCAATGTACGTGGTTTATATGGAGCCCTTTTCTCCAAGGACATCTTGGGGGTTGTGCCGTCTACTCTGAAACCACTGCATGGATTTGTATGGAATATAGTTGTATATATATTCATCCCGGCCATTTACGGATTGTGTGGTCCGGATTGGATGCGGCCCGTGAAGCTCCATAGTGGTGAAATAGAGTGCGCCCGGTGAAACAGAACATGGGAATCTAACCCAGACCATCCATGGGACTGGAATACTGAAATCACCTCAACTGATCGGTACATAGTCCAGTCCCATGGATTGTCCATGTCCATTCTGAGCAAGTGGAGAACCTGTGTTCATCCAGTTGTGACTGGACATGGCAGTGGACACGATGTCGGTGCTTCTCCGCAACAAGAGAATGCCTTTCTCATCAGCCAAGGCTGCAGAGGATACATAGAGGAGGCACTTGGAGTGGGAAAAACAACATGCACCCGCCGGATTGTACAATTCATTGCCATGATCAACATCATGATTTATCATATTGTCACACCAGCACCTTCATGTCGGGGTCACCGATGGGTTCGCCCCTACACTACTATCCGGGATCTCCAGCCAGGACACCCCTTTGAAGCATCATTTGTCGTGCTTGTTTCATGTGACGCTTCACTTGGACTCGCTGGGACTCGCTCGTGCCTCCGTTGGATTGACAGCAGGGTGCGGGATTCGGAGTTCCGACTGTGCCGTTGAGGTCCGGGAATGTTGAACGAAAAGCATCGAAGAGCTGCAAAAAGGTACAGGTTCAAAAACAACCACCCCATTTGGATGGGTGACCTCTTCATAAGAGGGGGAGTGTACTGTATATATTTAAAGAAGTCTTTAGACCTATACATTAAACAGATCAAGCAAGAACTGGAAGTGGAAGTCACTCATCATGGCTTCGGTTCGCAGGGTTTCGCGGCTCGAAAACATCCAGCAGCTCGAGCGCTATGGCACTTCCGGACTTCACAGGGACGGACGTGAACCCGGACCTTGGACCGGAATTTTCGCGTGAACAGGGCCTGTTTTGATGCCTTCCGCCCGCCTAGCACAGGGCCAACGTTGGATGGAGCAGGAGGATGGGGCGAAGCGCCTCAGCCATTCGTGTACCCGCATGGTACCACGCTTTCTGGGGTCAATATCGATTCTACGGGATGGTGTGCGTTGAGGTGCAGGGTGCAGGTAGAAGACGCGGTAGAATCCTCCAAAAGCAATGCGAAAAGCAGCGGAGTGAGCCATTCAACCCAACCTTTTGGCCGCCAAGCTGTGAAGAATGGTGGCATCACAGGCATCACAGGCAGGATGAGATGAGCAGGGGGCCTGACAGCTCAACTCCATGAGTTGGGACTCCAAGTGCTCAAGACCAGGTCGTAGACGTGGTCGGATTCAAACTGATTCAACCTACCCAGAGGCTCCGTGATTTTCCAGCCCGGACCGGTCCATCAAAACCTAGGGTCGCATTTGGGTAGAGGTTTAGGCCCGAACTGAGCCGAAAAAGGAACGATCGAATGAGGATGTCGGCGGATCCTCCGAAGGTTCTATCCACAAAGGTTGGTGCCCCCCGAACTTCTGCATCGCAGATAGATCTGGCGCGGCCCGTATTGAGGAGTTGAAGCAGAACAGCACTGAGTATGTGGAGTGTTGTGTGGACTTGGAAGTATGAAGAAACAAAGGGTCTATCCGGACCATCCTGTCTGGATATCTCTATATAGTGTAGAGTAGTCTATTGGACACCCATTTCATTGGATGGACCTGGTACACTGGTACACATGAAAAATAGCAAAAAAAAACAACAGCAACACTTGGAGCGAGCGATCGTGACCGTCATTCACCGTCGGTGTGACTATAGTAGGTAGCTGATGGCGTGACCACACAGGCTAGCCATTTGTAGGCAATATCTCGCAGATGATTTATGAATCCCATAATCATATGCTACATTGACCAAAGCATCCCTGGCCTGATCGGCAGTCCTATGGCAGTCCCAAACGGGTCGTGTCTGGGAACTACACCCGGAAGGGTTTCTGTCAAGCCTGCAGAAACCACACAGGGTTGTGGATCTGGATGATTTGGACCGTTTTGGAATCGGTTTGGTCATGTCTTGGCTACCCACACAATGGATCAGGTCAGCGAAGTGACCAAAAAAAACACAGCACACTGATCAGGTCAAGGGACCAAGTTCCTACTTGTAAGTATGAGTTCAGGTCATGAAATCCAAACATAAGTCATGTTCGACGTTCTCAACGCTTGGATTTTGCATGTTGCTCACCTCCTCTCGCGCTGCAACACATCAGTTGCCGGCGCTTCTTTAAGCCGCGTGCCGCGTTTTCACAACGACCCGACGGCTTCAGAGCTACCCCGAGCTGCCCGCGTGCGAGTCGACATCTCCAGCTGGTGCATGTGAGGGAAGTCACAAAAAGGGCCGACAATTCTGATGATGTTCAAGCAGAATGGGCCCCTCCAACACCATGAAGTTTGTGTGGCTTCATTTCTGGTCATGGGCTCGGGGCCAGTTCTGGCTCCGATGATCCTGATGGGGAAAACTCGAAAGACTCCAAGCAAGGGTGGTTCATCGGGGCGTGTGAGCAGCGTTCACCCATAGGCTCAGTTGTGGTCTGGAGAGCCACCAGCCTCACATGGCAAGATAAGGGAATAGGAAAAACGTGGAACAACCACATAGTGTAGCAAAAATTGTCCGACAAGAACATTAAGTATATTTTTTTTAAAGACAGATTCTCTGAGATGATCATTTGAAATCCATTTGTTCATCCCAGTCGTTCGTTCCGAGATCTTCATTTGGTTCATCCCTTTTCCGCGCCAGGTTCGGAGCTATTCGAGGGACCCCTTGGTCTGGGTGACCCAGCCGGCTCGGGGCCGGCGGCGCCCCGAACCATGTTTCGGAATGGTGGAAGTCACGGGACCAGGAATCATACCACCCAGACACGACCCGTTTGGGACTGCCATATATGCTATATATATATATACATTAGGGTGGTTTTGGGGGTCCATGTAGGCATATTATACAGTAACATGGAAAGTCTGGGACATATCATATGCCTAGGGCTCCAGTCATACCTTCTGAGAAGGTGGGACTGGGGTGGGTGCCAGGAGGGTCCAGTCATACCTTCTGAGGAGGTACGACTGGAGCCCTAGGGCCTAGGGTATATGTACTACTGCTTCTTGAGTAGAGCTTTGCACACCGATGCCGGAAGGGTGGTTACCAAGAACGCCATGCTGAAGCATGTTCTCCGCACGCACGCTTTTGAGTACGTGCACGTGCAGGTGATGGTACTCCAAAGCATGTTGAGTTTTTTCACCATCATAGCACCTATGTGTGCGGTCATCTTGCACATTTTTAGATGCTCAAAAACACATGAGAAAAAGGTCTAGGTGCTGTTTTCGTTTGATTTCCACGACTCTTTTGCCATTTCGTCTCGGCCCCGATCATTTTGGGCTCGTTTGGGGTCAGAATGGGCAGCCCAAGGCATCCACTCCTGGTACGTCCACCGTTTTGATGTGTGGCGCTACGAAGGATTTGACAGTGAGAGGGGTGGCAATGTGGAGAAACCACCTGGCGCCCTTGCTATGTCCACAATGGTACGCCTTTCTCCACCTTTGTGTGAATCATGTAGGAACACGGCAGGAGTCAAGACACATCTTAAATGCCACTGGTATTCTTCAAATCTCCCATTTGAAAAGCCTGTTTCTAAAGGTAGGACTTCCTTTAGAACTGTTTTTGGAGTTCCCAAGGTGGCCGGAGTCACGGTTCGCCTGAGTGAACCGCACAGTGCCGCACCGAGGAGCGGCCTGACCTCGATCGGTGCGATGGGATGGGCGAAGGGTTGAGGGCGGCGAGCTGAGGTGGTTTGGGACCCAGATTGGGCGGTGGGTGCCTCAAAAAATGCCTTGAAGTATTTAAGGGCAAATGCAACACAACACCAGCAAAAACTGTCAAACGTGCATCCAATGAATGGGCTTCTTGTAAGAAGACACCACAAATTTCTGCCTTTGGCCCTTTGCTGGCAATTTGGTGTGCGAAAATGGTTTGATGCGCCCAGGCCCGGGAGGTATTTGTTCAATTTCATGAACCCGATTGGCTGGTGATTGATTGGCTGTTGTCCACGTAACGGTGGCTTGAAGACTGTGACATCCGATGATCAGACCTGCTACTTGACAGGATTCATTCTGCTACTTGGCTCTTCGGCCACATCCGCATCATGCCGCATCCACCCCAGGAGAAAAGAAAAGCAACAAGTAATCCATGGAACCGAACTCTGAAAAACCCTGTTCCGAACCTGGAACCGGGACCCGGTTCCTTGGACCCGTCGCGAAACGCGGCGAAACGCCGCCAGGGAACAGAGGAGGAGCGAGTACTGGTCTTCGAGGATTGGGTGTGTTCGAGCCAGCGGTGACAGGGGGTGAGGGGGGTTGACCTGGTGAAAGCTTAAGATGAGTGACCAGGTCAACCCCTGGTTCCTTAGATAGTGGATGAGAGTGGCAAATGGGATGACCTATATAGAACCCCCCTCCCTGGTTTTGCTAAAAAAAAGTGGCTGCCGAGGATCCACTGGGAAGTGTGTTTGTTGGTCCCTGACCTGGTCATTTTGCTGGCTGCTTACTGCCTCCAAGCTCTTCCAACCTCTACCAACCTCATTTCGGCCCCTTGTCGGGAACTGTTTTTTTTTCTCCCGGTTCATGGACAGCAAATCCCAGTTTATGCTGGCAAATGAAGTGAGGTCAAGTCCTGGGTCAGAATCAGGGGTTAATGAGCACAGTTTTCGATCAAGTACGGTCAAGTGTGTTTGAATGATTTGGACTTGTGCTCTTTTTGATGCGGAACTTCTGTAAGAAGGCCCATAGAATAGAAGTGTGGTTTCAGCTTGTGGGTGGGTCATGGCACACTAGACCTTGAAAGCTACGGCGTGTCCTTGCGAGCAAAGTGCACACCAGCCTGCAAGGCGTAAGGGAGAACAAACACCTTTTTCTGAGATGTGGAAGGCTCAGATGTGTAGCATGATTTGGGAGGCCCAAGTCTTAGGCGCTTAGGCGCGCCTGGCTTAGAGCACGGTATTCGCCAGGGGGTCCGGCGCGAAGACTTCTTACCAGAGCAGCTCTCCAAGAAAATCACGGGTGCAGGGCTTTTGGGGTAGCATGGGACTGCTTGTTTGATTCTGATGCCCCCTTACTGCAAACCATAAACTATCATAAACTGATCATGCAGAGAAACATTATCGGGAAACCATGTGTTTGCCAGTGCCCCTCCAAAAATAATCACACTTCAAGTTCTATAAATGGATCAAAACAGTGTCTCTCTCTCTCTCTCTATATATTGGTAAACCCTTGTTATGCTAATCACGTGGAGGTTTTGCGGTGCAC
>CAXAMN010001414.1:231991-293899 GCA_963970005.1 Durusdinium trenchii
CCCCCCCCCCCCCTCCCCTCCCCTCCCCGTCCCCTCAGCACTACTAAATTCTGGACATAAGGTGAAGTCATGCGCTTAACAGTCACAGCAGTACGACGCTGTGACACAGCGCGTACTGCGTTCACAGACCATATTGCTCGACACCAACGAGCATCGATGCAACACAGCCTCTCTGGAAAGCCCTGTGGAGAAACCCCTCGCGTCGCGGAACACCATTCGACTCAGCCTTATACCCTAGCGTGGCGAAATCTTGCCGCATCGTGGAGCACACCCACCATAGCGTGACGTCCATCCCTGGCAGTACCGGCCGCACCCCTCCAGCACTATCCTTACAAGGGGGGTTGGTCACTGAGTCACTGCGGCTTCGACGCAACGCGTGCAGGCCTGTAATCCTGACACAGTGCGTGCAGCTGTGGGACCATAGCTGGTACACATGCGAGCGTTTACGCATTGCGACTTTTACGCACGCCTGTTTTCATACACCTAGACACAAACGAGCGTCGACGCAACGCAGCCTCTCTGCAGAGCCGTGTGGCGCAATCTGACCGCAACGGAGTTCCTCTTGAGCCTTCTTATGCCTTCTTGTCCTCTCTGGCTTTGTTGGTTTCATCCATGATTGACCAAGGGGCACGTTCCTGAAACACCGGAGACAGTCCCTCACCAGAAAAGGTCCCGACAGCTACTCGGTCCGTCTCTACCTTTCGTGTTTCCCCGCTCAAGTTTTTTCACTGTGCTGGTCCCCATGTTGCAAAGGGAAAATGAGGGTAACAAGAAAGGTGCACGGTTTGTGATGTTTGTGGTGCAGGACTTTTTCCATCAACCGCAGGCGCCACAGGACCGGACGACGTTCTTGAAATGCGCCCATTTGGTCATCAACAAAGCTACCTTGCACTCATGTATTTTCAATCGTGTTCAGAGGTGAACACGATTGCTATGATATGAGAACCATATACAGTATCTATTTTATCTATGTACATCTCTCTCTCTATATTATTATACATTGACCATTGTCAATGCCCATTTAGATCCATTTAGCATCACAAAAACCGGGCTGACGTCTTGGCTCAAGACGTCATGTCCGCAAGTCTTGGAAGCGTCCGATTTTCCAGACATCCAAATCACCAATTCGCTGCAATGACTGAGTTCTGAAATTACAAAGCACATCCGATTTGTCGCCACGCAAGTGGGATTGGAATTGTTCTCAGCTAGACCATGCCATGGTCCAAAGACCATGTAAAACCTGGTTTCTTTATTTGCTTGAGTCGTGTTTTTTGCACTTGACTGACCTGTAGGGATATTGATGATTCAAGGCCCCGACAAACTGCTTGGGGCTCCAACAATATTAGACCAATATATTAACTGAAATGAACAGTCGCCGAACTTTCCTGTCCATGGGCATACAATTGTGAATGCTGCGCATCTATGTCTATGTCTATATCTAGATATTGAATATGTGCATGGGAGTCAGCACTCTACTCAGACGAGCACTCCTCGAGCTGGCAGGTTTCTGGCTCTCATCTCAAACCAGATGAGGAGGTGGACCGAATTACTGTACTCTTCCCCCATGTGCGCTGCCCGCGGCCATGGCGCCGGACGGTTGGCCCACCGGACGTCCCAGCCACTGGTGCAGCGAGGGGCGGCCGCCCGTGCGCGTGGAGCTACGCCCCTGGTGCGAAGAAGGCCGACGTGCGCCGTGCGCCGCGCGTACACTCCCTGGAAGTGGATGGCCTGGCCCCTGGGAAGACCATTTTCCACTACAAACAGGAGGTTTTCCACTTCCATGTGACTTCGTTGGGATTTTGTGCCATCTACACTTTCTGGAACTAGCATGGCAGTGGAAAACCTCCTGTTGTAGTGGAAAATGGTCTTCCAAGGGGCCATGCCATCCACGTAACCATGTTAGTTCCAGGGAGTGTGAACAATCTTTGAGCCATAATTTGAAGACCTTGGACATTGCCTCCAAGTTCCCACCCACCCCAAGGAGAATCAAGTTCTTGTATCACCCACCACGCCTGGTTCCCTCCCACCCGGAGAGTTCACGTCCTCTCCGCTTCCGTCGTTCCGTCTGACGCAGCGCACCGCGAGGCATGGCCATTTGCTCCTACTTCTACGAAGCGATGCCCGAGGGCATCCAGGTCGAGCGCGTGGAACGCTGGGAGAACCAGGCGCGGGCGCCGTGAGAACGCTGGGCGGGCGCGGCGGGAGCAGGCTGTGGCGGAGGGTGTGTGGGAATGCAAGTAGGCGCTGAATCAGATTTGTTCGGAGCTCTGCTGCTGGTCCTTTCCTGTGTTTGAAGGGCTGTCTCTTCGGGGTGCCTCAACCCCTTTGGCGCAGTCAAAGAACATCCGGGTCCTATGACGGCCATGTCCAGCAAGCGACACGATCCACTTGGACGCGCACCTAATGGTACTCCTAGTTGGGATGTAACTCTACCGCCGTGATCAACGACCACTTACCATGGAGCTTCAACGATTGCAAAACCACTCGACATACGTTATCATGGTAAATGGTGGTAACTTTGATCCAACTTGCGAATGTAGGCCACATTTTGTGAGACTGAATGCTTGGACCATGCTAGACCGGACAGTTCCGTGACACGGCACGGTGCCATGAAGCTCCGAAGTGTCTAGAGAAGATTTGCGGCTAGGCCAGGGTTGGGTTGACCCCCGCGCTTGTTTCTCCCATAGGCCGCCAGATCGACGTCGGAGCGCATGGCGCAACACCCCATAGACTATGAAGAAAGAGATCCAAGATAGTTGTTTCTATATAGTTCCTTGGTCATCCTGGAGTGAATGAACGCCACCGCGCAAGCGCGAAACGTTCCACTCCAGTCACACGCGTCAATTGATCAGTCCTCCTGCACCAATGACCAATGAAAGACCCAGTAAAACCAGATCCTCAGATCCTTTATCTCTCTCCTTAGGGCTCCAAGTACCTGCTCAGAAGGTATTTGGACCCTCCAAAGCCACCCCAACCACCTTCTTAAAAGGTGCGACAGGAGCCCTAGGGTCTGAGTAATGTTGTTGCAAGATCGACTCCAGTCGTGTTGTTGGTGAAATCTGACCTGTAGCGGCTGCGCCGCGCCGCGCCGCGACTTCCTATAAACTAATCCGTTCTTCCATGGTGCCATCAGGCACGGGAGCACCAAAATACCCAGACATTCCATGGGACTGCCATATATGCCTACATTGACCCCCTGAAACCACCCCAACTGATCGGCATATATGGCAGTCCCATGGAGTGTAATAGGGATAAGAAACCTCATTCCCCGAGTCAACCGGGCGGAGGGATGTCACCGTCACGGTGACATCCCTCCGCCCTTCGCCAGGCGAACTACATGCCCTTCGCCGCCTATCGCCAGGCAGTTCGTGTGGGCCTAGGGCCGGCGGAGGAGGTGGAGCTGTGGCTTTTCCACGGGACCGCGCCTTGCAGATGAGAGACCGGGACCTCCTGAGTTTCTTTGTTTATTCTTTTGCGGGGGTTCAGGAACCCCAGCATAATGCGCCCAAATCCTACTTCTTTGTTTGGGGGGGTGCGACGCGGTATATATATATAATATGTTGCCCAGAGTAGATGTTCACTTGCAGACATGACATGAACTATGAACTCTTGTCGCAGAGAGCTCTTGTGCTGTTAGAAACGAGTGTGGCAGCGGAGCCGGGGACTGCCCAGTCCCCGGCTCCCGCCTGTGCTAGGTCTCACAGAAGGCCATCCACTCGAGGCGCAGGCCGACATCCTGTCGGAAGCCGTGTGAGCACGGAGCCGGAGACGGAATGGATCCAGGGTGAGATCGACAATTTGAAAGGAGAGCTCTTTGGCGACGGCTATGGCCCAACCACCACAGGCATCTTCAGGATCGCTGCGGCTGAGTATCGTCGTGACTTTCCTCCAGGTTTGCAGCACGGTGATTCGTCGTACCCTTTGAGGTCATATTTGGAGAAGTTGAAGATGTGGTATAGAATCTGGTCTGGCTTGAACGTCATGGTGTTGGCAAATACTACTTGTACTTCACATTCGGTGGCCTCTCCACCAAACAGATCGACGACATAAAGTTGCAGGTCCACGGTGACTATCCACTTTTCCAGGACGCCAGATCGCTCGCATTGAGGCTGTCACCAAATCGTCGTGAAGATGAAGCGATCTTCCATCAAGATCAGGAAGACACTTCTATCAAGATCGGGAAGAAACCTATATACTATCCTCATGAGGACTTCTACAACGACGAGTACTACTATGGTGACTGGAGCGTTCCCTGGTACGATGAAGGCTGGCAAGATTATCTAGGCATACTTCAATGAGGATGATGACGAAGATGGCTGGTGGTATGATGACGAACCACTATCAGGTCCAGTGTCATCATCGCCCCAACCGACATCAACGCCAGCACCGGCACCAGCGGCATCCTCAGACAGACAGGATCCAGCTTCCTTCTCGACAGTGTGACAGTCCGTGAAGACTACTATGGCAAAGGAAAAGGCCATAATGATGGATGCAGGAATTGCGGCAGCAAATTTCATATGGCCAGAGACTGTCCCATGCAATGACATGGAGGAAAAGGACCCAGCAAAGGATTTGGAGGCAAGCCTACATGGAGAAGCAAAGGCTCAGGCAAGGGCTTCAAGGGCTTCGGAAAGCATGCTCGTTTTGGAGGCAAACGCGGCTTCAAGGGCAAGGGCTGCCGGAAAGGACAAGGCAAAAGCAAGAAAGGCAAGGACTACAGCAATTGGTGGAGCGCAGAGGCAAGATCACTTTTTGATGACGCCACTTCCGGAAGCACTACAAGACCAGGTCTTGATGTGACACTTGGAGCATCGAACATCAACCTTCAGAGTCAGCGGCCGTTTGAACACTATCATGTTGGCACCTAATTCTCTGAGGACGACTTCATGAACAGGACGCGATTTGGCCACAAGAAGAGCACCGAAGATGAGAACGCCCATGAGACAGAGGAAGCACAGACTGAGATCGACTATGCCAAAAGGACTTTGAACTTTGCAGTCTTTGATGCAGGCCAGAGAACCAGGATTAATCCGGTCCACCTATTAAAAAACATGCGCCCCCCCCCCCAATAAGGAAACCTCGGTCGCCTTTTTCTAAATAGGGGGTCCCTCAAATCGGGGTGGTCCAAATTGGGTCACCTGGGAAGGGCTTCAAAACCGAAAAGTCACCCAAGAAAATTTTACATTTATATATCCTTTATTAAACTCGTATCAAAAATTCAATAAACCTCCAGATCGAAGGGTTTCCCTTTTCTCCTACAAAAGCCTTTATTAGAATAGTGATTCTTCATTAGACTAACAACTATATAAAGCTTTCGAAAGGTGATGTCGCTATGCCATGCGGTTTTGCGTGACCTCTGTGGAAAGTGCGTTTGCGTGAGTCTGTGCCATTGGGGGAAGGAAAGCCTGCTGGTGTAAGCAGGGCGTGTCGTGGTGGATAGACAGGGTGGACAGAGGTGAGCACTTACGGTTGTTTTTGGAACCTATTTGTTTTTTTAACAAAATCTCCTCCAAAATCGGCAATGTTGTTAGTTTAGTAGCGTTTTGAAAGGGTTGCAATTCAAAACACAATATAAGCCGTACTTAGTTAGGGGCATGGCTTTTAAATAGAGGTCCGTTTTTAAATAGGTACTCGGGATTACTTCGTGGTCAGAGGAGAGAAACGACGATGGCTCATCATTCAGGGGGGTTCCAAAGATGGAAGGCCTTATGCCGCATGTTCCACTTTCACCCCTGGTAAGAAGCAGCAGGTGTGCGGCTTCTATAGGAACTTGACATCGGAGTAGATCTCTTGTAGATGGTTCCTCTTTTGTGTGCTGGCTGTGGCAGGAGCTGTCCACCTTAGTCCTTCCGGGGTTGGAGCACGCAAGAGAAAGAAAAGCTAGTATATATTTCCCAAAATGTTGATGTCTTTTGTGTTTTTGTGTGTGTGCAAGCTCCAACCCTAGAAGGGCACACACCCCCACAGTCCAGCAGAGACTGAGAACAGCAAGTGGAAAAAGCAAGGTGAGCTCCAAGAAATATATGAAACATATGAAATAACATGTTGATCCACCATTGGTTGTTGCCCAGTCCATCTATGTCAAGAAACTACTTCTGGAGTTAGTCAACAAGACGCTCAACCTCTTCAGTGAAGCAGCTCAGTGGAAGATGGACTACGTTCACTGGTGTGTCAATCCAATACACCTCGCACTGGCCAAGGAGATCTTCAAGGACATCATGGACGTTAAATGCGTATCCATTGAACTACGTCCTTGGAAGAAAGCTGTTCCTACACCACACATGGCCATCACCAGTGCCTATTTCAGGGTACAAGCTATTGGTGCTATCCGGGAATGGCAGATTGGTCCTTTAGAAGGTCTTCGAGAACTTTCCATTGCCCAGATCAATGCTGCAATAGATGTTGGTGATTGGCTGATTGCCTTCTTTGGCATTGATCCTACTGCACAGCCAACACCTTCCACACCGGCCACGTATCACTGCCCGGAGGTGCCAGTACCACCTACTCCCTGTTTGGCTGCTGCTCCTAGCACTCCTGCTGTTCGAGACCGTCCTGCTCCTTCCACTCCTGTTCCAGCCAAGCTGAAAAAGATGATACGGGGAGAGTGATTCATTCTGACGCTTCTGCCCCGTCTTCAGCTTCCTCTGGTCAGGCATCGGATCCTTCTGCAGCGGCCGCTCAACCTTGGCCTGATGATGATGATGGTGATGAGTTTTGGCTTCATCATCCACTACCAGAACAGGCCTCTCTATGCCCCAACTACGACCTGAAGCGAGTAGAGCAGAAGGTTCCAAAGCTTGCGACAGAAGGAAAAATGGTCAAGGCCAAGCAACTTCTTTGTGGCTTACAGGCTTACATGGCAGGATTGCCTCAAGAAGTACTTGAGCTAGCAGTACAAGAGTGCACCATCTGTCGCAAGTTTATCCGGATGCCAAACCGGCCTCATCAGGCAGGCAAGAACTGGAGGAGAGACACCCTTTGGCGATGCAGTGCAGATGGACGTCTTTCACTGGCAAGACCATCAGTTCATCACGCTCATTGATGAGGCTACTAGATTCAAGATATCTGATGTCATTCCAGGACAAGAAGCAGATCAACTGATGGAGTCTATCCTTCGCCTTTGGATCCACATGTTTGGGCCTATGGGCAATTTGGTCTTGGATCAACAGACATCGTTGATGAAACACAATATGTTGGCTCAGAATGTGGACGACTTGGCATCGCAAGAAGACCCAGAGGTACCACCACTGGACAAGGAGCAAGTCAACACACTGGTACTGGTTTGGTCAAAAGACACATTGGTTTGCAGAAGTTATGCGTGTACAAACTTCATGCTGAACTCACTCGACAAAGTGTTCAGTCCGACCTGGCAAGAGAAGCGGCCATGGCACAGAACCCGACCTTGAACTACAATGGGTCGACGCCATCCATGGCAGTCGTTGGCACCTTGCCAAGAGGCTTCTACAACATTGACAGTGATGGCATCATGTCTGTGCACGGTGCACTGGAGACAGACTTGACCACCTTCGAGAAAGCCCTGCGCGTCAGACAAGCAGCTTTGTCACAGGTGCATCAAGCCGTGGCAGAGGACAGAGTTGCAAGAGCCTCTCGTTCTCGATCTCACCAACTGGAGATATCGCAGCTTGTCCCTGGCACCAGTGAAGTTGAATTTCACAGAGATGTTCCAGGCGATCCCGGATGGAGAGGACCAGCACTCCTTCTACGCCTTGACGCATCAGAGGGCACGGCAGCGATTCAGTAGCAGGGCAGACCTTACCTGGTTGGTTTTCGCCACATCAGACCATTCCATGGCATCTTCATTGTGCAGTTGCAGACAGAGGAGACTGAGTTGTCCCTGTACAAGCTGATGCGATTCGTTGAGGACATCTCAGCATATAAGATCCACTGGTTGTTGACGAAGAACCAGACCTGGACGCATTTTCCAAAAGGCAATCCACAGGTGAACGAAATCTTGGAGAAGGCCAACAACGTCTCAAAGCCCATGACCAAGAAAACATTGAATGGCATCATGATTGGCAAGTCAATCAGGACTTTCAAGCCACCAGCCAACGCGACCGGAACACTGATCACTTGGCTGACTGGAGGCAAACAACACGCAGTACAAGCCTGCGAGCATGACGGCCACCTGGAATGAAAGAAGATCAGTAACTACAACCGAGAAGATTTGTGCTTGATCTACTTCTACTACTACAAGGATCAACCAGCAGCTGAAGATGAGAAGACAAGCACTACCACAACCGTGGACACATCACATTTACAACACACCTTACCACCTCCACATCACATATCACAACCGCATCGCCAATTGACAGATACTATGTCCAACGCGCGGCTACCTCAGGCATCACAACGCCCCCATGAACCACAACCAGATGATGCCATGTCTGCCGCACTGTCTGCCGCGGAGGGTCCGGCGCATGGAATCAAAAAAGATGAGCCAGAACCACGGCTGACACCGACTTCTCCACTGATCACCTCTCCAGAGAAGAAACCACGATTGGAAGAAGCACCGGAATCACGAGTGCAGAACGCACGACCAGCTTCACCATCAACATCGTCGATGGCATCACCAGAGAAGAAGCAGAGAATCGACTTTGCGGAGATCTATGCCGACCACGACTTCCTCATGGCCGTGAACTACCAGGTCCAACGAAGAAGACTGATAGACACAGGCTTTCCGGAGGAGTGGTACTACCAGTACGACATGAGCAAGAAGCTGCACCACCAGATCAAGATGAAGCAACGTGCAAGGAAGAAGCAAGATCTCCCCTTCCTCGTCACCATCAAGTACAAGAAGAGCTCCAGTGCATACGCGTGCCTTCGTGCTGGCCACATCTACTACAAGGTCGACACAGAGACCAGCCATATCGAAGAAGCTGACCTCATCAATGGCTTCACAGGCAAGCTATGGCCATTTGTCGAGGAAGCCGATTCATCGGAGATCAAACAGTTCGTTGATGAAATGGCGTTCAAGAAGTTCCACTTTGACGGCCTCACTGTTGAGATGCGATCGATGCACGATGGGTGAGAAAATAGAAGAGACAGCCTGATGGAAGCCTGAAGGTCAAGAGCCGACTATGTGCTCAAGGCTGCTTTGACCAGCAGAAGTATGAGCTCACAACAAGATCCACGACAGCTACCCGGTTATCACAGAGAATTGTGGTGAGCACTGCAGCACGTCGAGGCTTCAACATTGAGTCTATCGATGTTTCAGGAGCTTTCTTATTAATGGGCTTGACTTTTGCCGACATCCAAATCGAACAGTCTTGATTCTGCCACCACGAAATGTCTGGCGGCACCTGGGATCATTTGCGGGTGAGTTGAAGATCACCGAGTACCAGGTACCACACTATGGACTTCTCTGCGGAAGGCCAGTGTGCGGCTTGAACGATGTTCCTGTTGCCTGGCAGCTGTCATGGCACCAGTTCGTCAACGAAGAACTTGGAGGACGATCTTCCAAGCTCGATGAGAACCTGCTGTACTTCAAGGATGACAAGAAGCAGCTGAAGGACAACGATTTTGATTGTCTGACCGGCCTGATGGCCTCACACGTGGATGACTTGTCAATCTGCGTTCATCAACCTTGGCTTGATGAGCTACATGTGAAGTTCACCAAAAGGTTCAAGAAGGTGACGAGACAGCAGACATCCTTCTCTCACTGTGGCAGTGACTACATCAAGACCAAGCAAGGCTTCAAGATTTCTCAGGCCAGCTTTGTGGAGAAGATGGTTCCAGTAGTGGAGACCCGGAAGGGTCGAGACGACAGTGACCGTTTAACTGCTGCGGAGAGTACCTCTTTCCGCTCTATCCTGGGCGCCTTGTGGTTGATAACATCTATCAGATTGGACCTTGTGGCAGACATCTCCTTCCTGCAGGGCAAGGTAACCACTGCACAGTCCACTGCACAGATCTCTGATCTGAAGAAGGCGAATGAAGTCTTGGTGAAGGCACAACAAGATAAAGACCTTGGACTGCACTACCGCCACTTTCAGAGCAAGCACCAGCGCTTGATGCTGATTCATGATGCCTCACCGGCATCTCAGGGCAGACATTATGCGCAAGAAGGAGTACTTGTCATTTTGGCAGATGATTCCTTTCATGGTCATGAGCTTCCACATGAACAGTCATGCAGCGACCAGGACACCGAAATGCATGGTGGCACTGCACATGTGTTGACTGCATATGGTTCAAAAGCCACATGAGTCTCCTACTCCACGTCACATGGAGAGACGCTCGCCATGATCGGAGGAATCGAGTTCTCAACACTTTGCAGGTGGACTATGACGCAAGCCATGGCCTACGACGTCGAGCTCTCCCAGCAGAGGATCAAGACATGATCAGACTTGATCAAGAATTTTCTGATGCTGTGCCACCACTACTACCTGATGTGTCGCAGTGAGATTTCAGGACGATCATGATCCGGATGAGAGCTGTGATTGTGGCCTTGGCAGAGAACAATGAGGAACTGAAGAATTCTCAGAACACGATTCGCTCCCAGTTGTCCGAGGCCCAACAACAGCTGAACTTGGCCAAAGGGGCCTTGGAGGGCACTATGACCATGCTGCATCAGAGTGAGAAGGCCATGAAGCAGAACCAGCTTGTGATGGAGGAACAGCGTTCCATGATCAGTGACTTCAAGAACACGGTGAACCAGATGAGCTTGAACACGATGGCTGGAGCACGAGGCAGCGGGTCAACTACGAGGATCTACAAAAGATCGTTGACATCTCACCTGAATGGCCTTCAAGTTTCGTAGTGACGCCCGGTGGAGGTTGCATTCATCGAGACAGGTGCCGCACGATTCAGCACTCAGGCAAGACAGTCTTAAAGACACGTAAGCATATATATGTAAGCACTGTCTCGGCGTCTAGCAACAAAAGAAGACCGGAATAGATTTTCACTTGCAGACATGACCTCTTGTTGCAGAGCGCTCTTGGGCTGTTAGAAACGAGTGCCAGGGCATGCATGCCTACACACGCGCACACACATACCTTTTTTTTGGGTGGGGGGGTGCATGTATGTTTGTTTCCTAGACGTATATGTTACCCCTTGGGGTTCTATTATTCTACAGTTTTCAAGTTTCATGAAAACTGTACACGGTACCCCCCCTGCACTTTAGAGGCTCCATGTTGCACATGGTCAATGATGTTTGTAGCAACCCGCGTTCGAACTTATTGTACTGTACGACGTGAACTGTGAACATGTGAGCCCTCGTGTGTGCATCGGGACTGTTTCGGATACCCATCGGTGCGACTTGCGACATCAGTGGACCCGAATGAGCATGCTTGATCATGCTTGCATGGTGCATCCAAGGCAGCCGGTGATTGTATCCCCATGACCCACCTGGTCGCTAGCCTATATAGCTAGAGGCACAGCTCATGGCATACCATCCGTGTGTTGTTTTCTTGTCGGTGCAGAGATTCGGGCGGATTGCGGTCGGGTGCTTGTGCTATCTTCTTCTTCAAGTTGCTCCTAGCTTGCCCCTGTCTTGGATATTTCTTTGGGTGCCTCAACCGAAAGAACACATGTATTTTTCGGAGGATGATTGAATGAAGAATGGTTTGTAGATATGTGACCACTGTCCTTTTCATATTCAGCCAACTAACTCATCATATCCCCCGCAAAGTCATCAGGCCGCGCTGCACAGACACTTCGTGTGTTCGTCCAATCCGGGTGCGTCGGTTGGTGGTTGATTCTGGCACCTCTCCTTCAATGACCGGTGCGGCTCGTCGGGGACTGAGGGAACGACCTGGCAATATTAAAGGTTCCTTAGGGTCCAGCCACCCCTCATTCCCTACGAGTCGCACCAGTCAGTCAATTAGAGTCCTAAGAAGATTCCGAACCAGAAGAGCCAAATATGCCTCCAAGGGAAGAATTTTTACTGTAATCACGGTTCATCAGTCAACATCATGTCCATGAAACAATGAGGTGGTGCCCTATCAATTATACAGTGGATTATGCTCCATGAATTCGTGACAATATTACGATTATAGCGGCCCCCCGATGGATAGTGGCACAGTTTCCAATACATTTTAAGTGGGGACCTACCTACTCTTCTATCTATTTGGGGGTCCACTCAGGCCTATGACTTCCGAACTAACAGTCCATCTCGGCAGACACGTCTCATCCTCCCAGGATGCGGTGGACGCCGTCCTGGAGAACGGCTTCCGCATCAGCCACGCTCAGCTCGACAGCCGACACAACCGCTACGGTGTAGGCCAGACCGGCCCGACGGGTGCCATGAACATGAGCCCCCATGATTGTCCACAAACATTTAATAGTCGTTATTTGTGTAAGAGCTGAATCGTTTCACTGCAACATCGCACTGAATCATGTGATGCTAATCTGGTGCAGCAAACCGACCGACAGTGGGGGACAAGTGCCACGTGCCACAACTTGTGACTTGGATCACGGGAGGTAATTATCACTCATGGAGCGTCCGCTTGGACGGTGTTGCTTGGACAGTGGCTGGTTGTACACCAGGAGTGGTGAATCACCTCGAAGGGGCTATCATTAGATATATACACCTTAGGGTATGGAATACTTGTACTTGAGTGTATTCCTGAGACCACTCCGCAAGTCTCCCACGCTGTCCAGCACGGTGCAAAGCCACCGCGGGAGAGGCGTTTACTTTGCGCGCGACCCGCGCTTGGCGCACCACTTCGCGCAGATGAGCAAATCTGGCTCTTTGGCTCCTACCGCAGGAAGAAAGTGGATTGCCTTTTTAGGAGGGCACTTGGTGTCCAAAGTTCGGTTCCGATGTTCCATCCATCTCGAACCACCAGGCATCACCAGGCAACGGCGGACAGGCGCAGAGAAAAAAAAAAACAAGCCATGCCCAGTGGATCCCAGTTACCACTATATAAGGAACCAGGGGTTCGTTCGGTCTATGGTTTTAGTCTTTGGAACCACTGGGACTCCCAGCGACATCGTGGTTTGCCTGGATGTGGCGAACGCGATCGGGGCATGTTCGGAGGTCTTGTTTCATTTTTTAAATGGCTCAGGACGTGGTAGGCTGCCTACCCACTATTACCCACCAGGGGTGACCATAGACTTTCAACAAGCAACAGTTTCTTGAGAACGGCTTTCCCGTCAGACCCGGTGGAGGACAGGTACAACCGCCCTGGAACACCGGACGCAACGGAGGGCAGCATCCCTGTGTTCGGGCGCCGCCCGTTGTTGGGGGTCCAAAAAGAGTCCATTTCGAAAGGATTGTAGGTCAACCCATGGGTCCAAAGATGCAAAGCAACACAAACCGAAAGGAAAAACTGTTGTTTGTTTTTCGATTTTGTTGTGTTCTGCGCTGCCGAGCACTGCAGCAGCACCAGTCGGAGATATATATTTCGGGTGGATAGAGAATCTCATGAGAATCTCAATCCCTAGGGCTCCAAGTACCTCCTCAGAAGGTACTTGGACCCTCCATACCTACAGAACAGAGAGTCCAATCACCTTCTGAGAAGGTACGACTGGATCCAGATTGACAGGATTGATCTGATGGGTCGGACGCTCGGAGCGGTTTGTCGGGTCAGAAGAACGACCGTCGATCGCGCCTGGTCGAGCCGAGGTAAGCAGACAGAGATCTGTCAGGTTGGCAGGGTGGGGCAGTCCGATGAAGTTGGCAGGGTAGGGTGGCCGGGTGCGATTGCGATTCACAACGATTCGCAAACCGAAACCTAGCACTCATCATGACAGGAGGGTTTCTCCAAGGGGTGTGGGCTCCAGCTTCAAGAGGCCAGTTATGGCGAGACACCTCTTGGTAAAGCAAGACGATGTCCCAGCGTAGCACCTCCACGTTGGACCACCAGCTGGCTGCCAGGGGGGGGGGCAGGTGACCGCTCAGAAAGCCCAACGGATCGGCGCTGACTGGTTGAATCGAACGGGGGGATCGCGTTTTCTCAGCTTGTCAGTGGATGAGCGTTTGAGAGCGTTTGTATTTTTGTTGGCGGGAGGTTGGTTTTTGAAACTGAAAAGCCCTCAACTCTTCCTTTCGCTCACCCGCTTGCATGATGTTAGCTGCTAGCTTGCTGGGCAAATTTGCTTGAAACGCACGTACCACCAGCGGCCGGCAATGAGTGATTCAGCATGCCATGTGCAACCACAGTGACGATGCAGAAGGTCAGACAGGACCGTGGCGCACGAGGTGCGACTTAGCAACAGTAGCTACAATGACGTCTCGGCGACTTCTACATCGAAGTGTAGACTCCTCTCGCATGCTTAACGCCGTTACGCCAACAGCCGGCAACTGTTCAAACTCTATTCCGAACCTATGTCCCTGCCGGAGTTGATATGTTGGGATGTTCGGAGATCGATCCTTTAGGATTCTATCCCCAAATCCTGCTTCCGCTGGTCCTGACTCCCGACCACGGACTGCTGATGAGCAGACCTCCTCACTGGCAGACCTCACTGGCGCTATAGGTGATCCTGGCCCGTGTGGTGGTGGGCCGCTGCGCCCTGAAAGCGCCGTTGAAAGATCAACGGCAACTGCTTCGGCCCGAGCACCGGGAACCACCCACAGGTGAGAGCGCCGCGTGATTTCGCGCAGCGTGAGAGCGCAGCGTGAGCGTCCTGCCGAAGTGAAACGTGGAGCATTCCTTGGCAAAATGGACACCCCCTCCACAAAACAAATTAGACCAGCTGTACGTTTCTGTACTAGTCGGAAGTCCCACAGAGACGCGGAGACTGGCCCCCCACTCCATGTGTGCCGATCAAGCCAGACCCCCCTTCGTAACCACCACCCCCGTACGGCCGTTTCTCAGCAGTCCGTCCTGGCAGTCCTGTTCGTCCTGGGTCGCGACCCGGGGGTTTTGGGGGTCGCGGAGGCCGAAGCTGGTGGCGAAGTAGTCGCGCTTTTGACTCGACCTGTGTGGGGTCAAATCACCATCAATTCCGCCCAAGAATACTTCGAGTGACCCTCCACCATCACAATTTCTATTCAAATCCTCACCTGACAGGTGGGGAACCAAGTCAAACCTGGTCCCTTCAAACCTCCAAACGCGTATATGTGATTTGTTGGTTAATTTTGTTTGCATGACCAGCTCAAGTAAGAGGAGATGGTTTCCTGGCCTGTAGGGGTTGGCACATGTGGCGGCCAAATGACCAGGTGGTGCTTTCGGATGTTTCAACCTTACGAACCCACTGACTCATATTTTTCGTGAGTTGGAACCACCAACCCGAATTGATGATACCAGGACCGGACCTAACGGGTGCCCAGGGAGGAGATCCATACCGTAGTGTAGTATAGTAGTGGTTTTATGTGGTTTTCATTGGTGACCCCTTGGAAGGTGCTCGAACAGCCTTGGCCAATGGGGGAATGGTTTCCCCATGGCCCACCTAAACCGGGTGGAAAGCATGCTCCTTGGAATTGATTGAAGTGGAAAAGCACCGATTTGTACAGCGGGAGGGGACGGCTCTCCATTTTGGACGCCATGTCTGGAAAAGTCCAGATGTCACGACTCCCTTCCTTGGCTCATCAAGTGCTGGCTGCGACTTTTGACGTCAAGTGCAGATGTGCCGCGTGAACCCCATGACCTTGAACTCACCATACCCGCCTGAACACTCCCCCGTACTACCCCCGTACCCTGACCTGAGCGAACCTTTGAAGGATCGTGTTAGGATTTTGGGGGGCTTCTTTTGGGCGGTGTCTCTAGCCGCACCTTCATGGACGACTCTCGGAAAGATGAATTATATTGTCCCGGAATTAGTATCCCTAGGACCCTAGGCCTCCAACCACCTGTTTCGAAGATGCTTGGGGTGGGTGCCAGGGGGTCTAACCACCGAACCTGAGGAGATGGTTGGAACATGGCTGGAAGAAAGCAGTGAAGAATACCCGGAGTTCAAGGGAGGCTCATGGGAGGGTAGAAGTGCTTATGATCCTCTCACTTACAGCCACCAGGACGATCAGAACCTCAAGCAAAAGCAGGAAATTTCTCCTGGACCTCGGGGTGTCCTGGACAGGGAGATCTCTCAGTAGTGTGTGGGCTTTTTAGGCAGGTGACCCCCTTTTCCGAAGGGTGGCAGATGCTGACTGTGGTGCTCTCCAGATCGATCTGTTCCGGAGTGTGCTAGAACTATACCGACTCAACCCCCCTCCACCCATCCTCACTCCCATCCTCACCCCCGCAACAGTTCGGGGAAGGCATCCCCCCGGCGAGGCTTCCACTCCTGCACCAGCAACTCCGCCCCCGGCCGCGAAGTGGTGGTCTTCCCCGGCAGCCCCGGCACGCCGGCCTACCCGGCCTACGTGCCGCCCCGGCACCGCACGTTCGACGGCGGGAGTGAGTTCGAGGGCGGGAGTGGATGGAGCAACGGGCGCGCGAGATTTTGCAGCAAGGGAGGCGGAATTGGCCCCATAGATGGGGTGGTGTGATGGAGGTGACGGCTTGATTGGACTGCTGCGATTACTGGGGGCCTTTTGCAATTGGAACTCCACCTCCAAAAAGCAGAAAAAGGTAAAGACTCTGGCGCCATTCCTGGCCCCTGCGGATGACCTCCTTAGAGCCTGACTGACCGCTGTTTTGGAGCCACAACATGGTGTTTTCGTCCTATGAAGAGAGAGGTCCAATGGCATACATGTCACCCTTATGTCACCCACCAGATCCGCACGCACTCTCCCAAGGTCATCACTTATCGCATGCCGCGCGACTCCACGCGCAGCACCAGCTTGGGCAACCCCTACCGCGAGCAGCTTCTGCGCGTGGACTTTGAGGATCGCGCCAGTTCACAGGCCTTTCACCGCTATCAGCACCACTGGCGTGCGACCCTTCCACGCGAGCTCCGCGCTGAACGCGCTGAACGCGCCGACGGATCGGCGGTCCGGAAGGCTGGTCAGGCCGCAGGGAAGGGACCTGCAGAGCGAACGAAAACAATTGCAGAGACCAGGCCTTTTGTGCGGAATTCACTTGTTAGATGCTTCTGTTTTGGGATCTTTGGCTGCTATTATAGGATGTTTGATGATGTTTGGAGGCTATTCCATCAACAATTCCTGCTGTAGAACAAGGTGATGGGATTTTGTTGCAACTTGGAAGATCTGAGGACCACCTGTAGCCTCGGAGTCCTCCAGAGTACAGTCTCCCAGAGATCTTTGGCGCCTGGCGTTGCTGTTTAAAAAGCCTCCCGTCTTAGGACCTCTTTCGCAGACGGCATCCAGGTTCCGATGCTTTCCAGTTGTTCACCTGGTTTTCGTCGCAGCACAGAGGTGCCACAGCCCCTCTCGCGGAGAAACAGCTGCGAAGAACGAAGGCCCGCGACACAGCGTGGCTGGGCGCCATTGGGGCAGAAGGGTTTTTTTGCGGGTCCACTTGCTGGCGTTTTTGAAGGCAAAGCCTATAGATTCAAAAGGCTGCTATCTTCATTGACATGGCGTGGTTCTTCATCCGAACACCTTCCGACCTGGCAACACGTCCGTTCCGTTCCGCTCGGCACCGGCCGAGGTCTCGCGTCCAAGCGTCCCAGCTCCGCGCCCAGGACGGTCCCAGACGTGACAAATATACACCCTGGAAGACTAACATGGACCCTGATAACCACTGGTTGGTAGAGGAAAACACTCGGACCCAGGGGGCCAGGACGTCAGGGTCTGGGAGTGGAAAATGGCTGACCCGAGCTACATGGGGCGAACAGAAGACGACTATATTGCCCTTGCTGATCGTTTTGTCTAAATGGGTGTGGCTTGGAACAGGCGCAGCTGGGACCAGAAATTCAGAAACTGCGATTGCGATTCAGAAGCTATAGGTCATGAGAGGCCCGATTCAGAAGTTCACCCGATTCAGAATGGGGCGGCATAGTTGTTTTTCGTCCCATATAGATTATTGAGGGATTAAAGAATGCTTACCAGGAGTCACAGAGCTCGGGGTGGTGTGAAACGTCCCATCCAGGGGCTGTGGATGTGACGACAAGGGCACCCCTATCCTTCCTTCCTCCGTTCGTTCAGCACCCCTATACCTTGTGACTTCTGACTGCTAGTAAGCATGTTGAAGCACTCTCAACCAGTTTCTTCGAAGTGATCTTTTTCAAGCCCGGCCGTGACCGAAGCACCGGCAACCAGGGTGACCGAGAGCAGGGCGGGTCATGGCACCAGGAGTGGTACACCTTATACTTGACCGACCCCCGAGGTCGTTCGCCGCATGATGGGGCTCCAGCGTTTCCCTCCCCGCCTGACCTTCCGTACTCCCTCGAGCCACCAGGATGTCACGGCGCCCGGGCGCGGAGCGGCCGGCGGAGCCGGAGCCGTTGGAGGAGCCGGTCATTTGGCACGCAAAGAGGAAAGAAGCCCAGAGGCGACAAATGGGACTGGTAGAATATATGACGCTCCTTTTTTGTCTCCCTGGGTCAACCACCCCAATGTAATCATTCCATGGAATAATTTCGGGACGCCAATACAACTCACTAACAAAGGAACTGGAACATGGCCTTGGGTAAAATGACTTTCCTGTACCAAGAGGCGGTTTTCCACTGTCATGTTAGTGAGTGGGAGTGTAGCCTCCATTCGACTTCTACATAGAAAGTGGAACGGCCGTGTTCTCCCGAAAGGAACACACTCTTGTTCTCCAGGCCGTGCCATTGGCCGTTCCATTGGGGAGGGTAGCCACTGGCATGGATTTTGGAATGAGTTTGATCCTTTTTGATCCAAGGTATTTACCAAGCTACCCAAGCTAGGACTTCCAAACACAAGTGGGTGGCCCGTCCTTGACCATGTCGCTGGCACCCATTCCTAGCATGAATCTTCCTAACTACAATCACCCCAAGGTCGAATCGCTGCCCTATTACGCTATCATCATCGAATCGCTGCTCACACATGTTCGCTCCGGGGACGCGGCACCTGTGAGTCACCCCGAAAGGTTGAGCTGCTCACCTCGGAGTTGATGGATGCAAGAACAATCACTCAATCGACTTCTTATTGGGGTCAAGGACCCCCTTTTACCGGGTCTGGGTCCTTGGACCTGTGGGGTGCTGCAAGAGAGGTCAGAGGTCTCATGGTGACCGGTGACCTGGGGACTCCACGCTGATTGGTCTCAACAGCAGAAGGCAGAACATGGAAGATGCATCCCTGGCTTGGGGAACACTCGAGGAAAGCTACCCTCCCTGGAACGATAGAAGTGAGGCACATGCCATCGCTTTCTTAGAGGAACATCTTCATCCATGCTTCCGGGGCCATGCCATACAAGACTTCCATGATTCTTGCAGGGACTGCTATATAGTATAGTAACTGAATTGCTCCATGGGGTCTTAGATGGTCTTAGTGGATCACCTGCCAAAACCTAGGCTGGGGCTGGGGGGGCATTGGGTTCCCCACGAAATCAGAACAGGTGCAAAAGCAGCTTAGCCATGCCTAGCCTGTTTCTTCAAGGACAACTGAGGGAGTCAGTTAGTCAGCCAGACAGTCTCTCTCTCTCTCTCTGTGGGTGGGAGGCTGGCTGTCCATTCCACCAGCCCAGGTCCCCTCAATTGCAGCGCCGGAGACACAGGAGGCCCCAAAGGAGGCCACTCGTCGCATGTGGATCGACCAAGCATCGATTCCTCCCCGCCTGCAACGAGTGTTTCGGCGGATGAGGGTTTTGTAAGGTCGATGATGAGTGCTACCATCTTGCATTAATGGGTCTATGATGGTTCGTGAGGTTCTGAAAACTTGTGCTTGGGGTTGAGGGTTGGTTGGAGATGGCCTTGGCAACGCCAACAAACATTTGCCAGTTCTTGCACGCGAAGAGGAGAAATTTCCTTGGGTCTTCAGGGTTAAACACAGTCAGCCGCTGTTATTTGGTTGCCGTAGCCGAGTTCAACTGGAGTGGCTGAACTCCAATTGGACCTTCTTAAGAAGCAAGATGGCGTGGTTGCACATGATTTGCAGAACAACAAAGGGTTCGACCTATATCCTCATACCCTCTTGCAGGTTCTTCTTGCTTTATTGTTTAGAGTTTAGGGCAATTGGGGGCGTTGCAAGGCATGGCAAGGCCCCATTCCATTGAGGATCTGGAGCAGTCGCCCTAGTCAAGCTTTGACTCAGGTGCCAGTGAAAACCCTTTGGATCTTCGACGAGGAGAAGTCACAGAAAGGTGTGGAGGCGGAATCTAAGCGAATGGCAATTCAACACTTTCAAGAACCAGCCTGTTCCCCCAGCCTGTTCCTGTTGTGCACTTTTGAGAGATGTTTGTATCGTTTATTGGCTGGATGAAGATGGTCCAAAAGCATGTGAGACATCTTTTGGGGGGCTGGATATGGCTGGATCGCTGGTCAACAGTCCATGGCAGGGGTGGGAGACCCCTCGCCCAATGGGTTTTGGGTCCATCCACGTAATCACGATGATTCCAGGCAGTGCCATTCAACCCCCGCTTGGCCCGAAAACAGCGACTGGCGCGCGAGAGCAAGAGCCTCCCACCACGAGCCGTCGCTGGGACGCGGGCGAAGGCGTGAAGATGTTCAGTGACCGAAAGGCACAGCCCAACGACTGCCATGCGGCGATGCGGTGTTTCGTTCATTGACGCATTGAAGAGACGTTTGTTGGTCTCGACCCCACCAAAAGGGAGAACAAACCAACGTAGATGCCAAGCCAGCGAACCAGGGCTGGCGTCATGGTGCTGCGAACCGACTGCACTGACCGACTGATCACCGACCAGCTCGACCGTGCTGTGAGGTGGAAGTTCCATTGAGCTGTCAGGCCCGAAGGACCTGGGACGTTTGTCTCGGCCATGGGTGTGTAGATTGACCTGGGAGACGCCCTTTTGGCCGTGGCCTAGCACTGCTAGTTGAGGTGGGTGTATTTTTTAGGGCTCCAACCACCTCGTGAGAAGATGGTTGGGGTTGGTGCCAGGGGGGGTCTAACCACCTTCTGAGGATACCAATGGAGCCCTATACGGTATTTTGGCTCCTATTTCTCTTCGTTGCCGGGGGCTTTGAAGGGAAATGGGTCTTCCTATAGAAGCATTTCTAATTGCAAGTGGGTGTTTTCCAGTTAGCAACTGGGTGCTTAAAAAATGCTGAGTCATGGAGGGTCAAACACGTGGCAATGTGTGGTCGCATGGTTTTCTCCAAGGTGATATACACACACATCCATCCACCCCAAGCACTTATTTTTCCTTTCACGCTCCAACAGGTTCAAAGCATCGTGTTGGTATCTCACCTGGCCATGCGAAAAAAACATTGGACCATGCATGGACCATGAACAGCTTTCAACGACAAGAGTTGTCAAACACTGCCAAATAGAGCATGAGCATACAATGACACATTTTCCCCTGGTGTTGCCCCTGGTCGCGCAGGTACACACGCGCAAAGCACCCAAAATTCAAACATCAATGTAGCAATTTCCAATTGCCACAGGAACATCGAATCTCACTTGGATTCTCAGTTGGGAAGAATAAAATCCTGAGCCACAGGAATGCCAGCCTTCCTCAATTCTCCCAAGCACCGGCGGCGGGAGTCATTACCAGCTTCCCGCATAGCAGCAGGATCTGTGTTCCCACTGCGCTGACAAGCCTTCCACCCACAGCAGTAGGCCTCAATTTCAACATATTTCAACAGAATTGAAGAGAACTTGGCTAAACAGGAAAAGAAACTCAGGTCGCAGCACTGTGCAGAGTTTTTTTCAACTTCTCCATCGTCCACATGGCGGTCTCCTGGAACAATAAGGGCCCAATTGTTCCTTAATGTTCCTTACAATCACCTGCGTTATAGAAATAGCAATAATAGCAATCCTCAGTCTTCTTTTCCTTTTTCTTCACAGGCGCACTCTTTGCAGCGGATGCCTTTGCTTTTGGTTTGGCTCCAGGCTTTGTCATCACAGCCTTAGCCTTCGCCGTAGACGCCTTAGCAGCACGTGAGGGAGCAGAACTTGTCGGCAAATGGTCCTTCTTGGCTTTTGCTTCATCAAACTCCTGCAAGGTAAATGGATGAACACCCCAGACCAACAACAAGAACAGACAAAATGCCTGCCTTTGACAGATCACGAGCAGTCGGTGAAGGTGCCACCTAGTCATCAAGATGCAGTTGATCAAACAGCATTGACAAGTTAAAAGAGACTCGCACCTGGTCTGGACCCAAAGCTGAAGTCTTGTCCTCTTCCTGGTTTGGACCCAAAGCTGAAGTCTTGTCCTCTTCCTGGTCTGGAACCAAAGCTGAAGTCTTGTCCTCTTCCTGAAGAGTCAAACTGTTGTGGCGTCCAATGTTGCCAAAGAAGGTGATTGCCAGGCCAACAAACAACACACAAACACGAATGCACAACTTGGGCCCAGCCTTTTCATCCCACCACCCAAGGTTCAACGTAGGCGAGTATGACACAGTAGGGGCAGTGTCACCGCCATCACCTGTTTTAGCAATTCATCACATAACATATTAAACTAAATAATATATATAACAATGTCAGTTTCCCTTTTAGACAAAAGTCGGTCAGAAGCCTTGCCTTCCTCAAGATGTCCCTTGGTCAGCTCATCATCCATCATGTCACCTCCCCCTGGCTGTTCAGCATCGTCCATCGTGAACAGAGATGCATACCCATCGTAAAAGGCTCCATCATCAGTCGGTTGACCTTCACCATCCAAAGCCATCATGTGTTTTTCATGTTCAGGCGCATCATGACGAGCCGGTTCAAAGTAGTGGGCCTTGGACCTGTGCAGACGCCTGGCCTCGAACGGGCATAGTGTTGGTCGCTCAACTGGCTTTGACCCACTCAACGGCTCGACAACCGGCTTTGGCTCCATGACCGGCTCTGGCTGGCCATCCTGCTTTGGGTTTGGCTCCATGATGGGGTTGACTGGCTCAATGGCAGGCTCCACAACAGGGGCGTGTACACATTGTCGACGACGAACGTGAGCCTCCAGAAAACGTAGAACCCCATCCCAGACCCAAATGCAAGCAATCCCCAGCAGATCAGAGCTCATCAACATGCTAACTAATCAGCAAGGAACAACTTACAGAATACCAGCAGGGCACCTTCAGGCTTGCAAGTGGATCATGTTTCTGCGGAGTGGCCACAGCCTACAAAACACAGAAACAAGACACAAAGAAGCGGTTCGGTGCACAGAAAATGAAAGCCTGCCTTCAAATCATCAGTGGTGCAGCTGTTGTCATCTTTCTTGGTCGGTTTGCGTCCAGGCTTCTTGGGCTCCTTCACCTTGGCCCTGGCGCCTCACGAAAAAGCCATCCAAGTTGAGTCTGTCTTATTCAATAAGGTCCGGCCTTTTTTGTTTTTGGTCGCACGCGAACTTTGTCCAGCTGGGCGCTTCTTTGGCTTTGCATCATCCGCCGCACAGCCATCAGCATCACAGTCATCATCATCATCATCATCTTTACCACCTTGTCCCAGCCTCTCAGGACCATCCACATTGTCATCATCATCATCATCTTCTTCTTCATGTTTTTTCTTTGGTTGTTTGTTGCTGTCCTTTTTATCTCCCTTACCTCTTCCAGAGCCCCTTCCCCTCCCCTTTCCCTTCTCCCTCCCTGTTCCGCTTTCTCCCAGCTTTGGCTTGCTGTCTTTCGATTGTGAGTTATTCACACCCAATGGTTCTTCTGATGAAGACCCAGAAGCATTGAACTTCGGTGGCAATCCTGTGCCAGACCATGCGTGTTGAAACACACAACAAATCAGCGCAGACAATTACAATGACACAGCCCAAGTATTACAATTACCAAGACCCACAGTTATGCTACAATGATGACCTGGATGACCTACAACTGCCCTACATTAGTCAACATAAAACAAAAGAAGACAAGGCAAATTTGGTCAGGCCTGAAACCGATGTCACTGCAGAAGATGACTTTGCTGCTGCGGCTGGTTCTTGCTGGAATCGTGCTGGAGCAGTGGGAGCAGTATGTGGGGAAGTGCTTGGGAAAGCTGTGCTGCTTACCCGAGACTGTGGGGTTGTTTCAGGCATGAAATCCGAGAGGTTGAAGGCCTTGAAAGCCAGCAACGTTTGCAATGGGGGCTCAAACCCTCACACAGAACTAGCAAATAGGCAGCACAACATGAGTTTTGTGTCTAGTGAATGGTTTGATTTGGTTTGAATATGTTTGAATATCAATCCAAAATTTGAGAAGTGCAACATCGCACATCTCAGGCTCAGGGTCTGACAGGCGTTCTGTGATGAGCAGATTCTGCCACATCCACCAACTCGATGTCAGAGTCCGACCCCATAGTGAGCGTTCAAAAGGCTGGTTCCCTTGATTGACCCTTTCTAGCTTGGACTGAAACCTTGCAATATAGCACATCGAACCTGCCTATGATTCTTGAAACATGCTTCACAGCAGGTAACATTCTTTGTTTCATTCTTGGGGCGTGCCAACTTGCCATGGCGTATCACAGAACATCTTTTTTGAGGCACTGCGGTCGGTCCGGCCGATCTCCAGCTCGCTGTCCAAAATCCGATGTCGAAAGAATGTCTCAGAAATCTTTAGGATTATATAAATCCAAAGCTAGTCACAAATAATTAATAGTTGTAATTGTTGTTGAATGCAACATCGACTTGTTTGAATAATTTTGGAGCACATCCTTCGATATCACCAGAAACGCACACAAACTTTCACACAGGCAAGCATGGAGAGAAGAAAGCATATTTTTAGATTTGTATATATACTTGGCAGAGTGGGAAGTATAAAGTCATCATAGCGAATGGTTTGTTCACAGGACATCCCTCCATGATGCTTCTACATAACCTGAACCACCTGTGCAACCTCCAAATCGAGCTGGCCGGTCAGGATGCATATGGGCCTTTGTGGCATGAGTGTGGTCACTCCGTTGGCAACTTCAAGCCTGCCGCTCAGGAAATGAGTTGGGGCGGAATTGGGTACGCATAGAGTCAGCCAAAAAGAACAGAATGAAGATTGATTGGAATCCTTTGAAGGGTTCTGTGATGAATTTTAGTACCGGCACAGCTGTCATCTAGTTTAAAACAGAAGACCAACCTGCCTTGCCCGGAATCCAATTTTTAAGGCAGTGCTGTTCACTAACTTTTTGAGATCCAGCTTTGCTCCGAAGGTCACCGGCGATGCCTAGTGCAGGAGAACAAGTTTACACACAACTTCCCCATCAGACTTGCTAGTCACTGTTTACTGCAAAGAACATGTCCGGCCTTTTTGGCTGTCTTGTTTTTTTTCTTGGGTGGTTCCCGGGCGGAGTCATCTTGCTGGGCATCAATTCCAAAGCAAAGTGCCTTTTCTGATTTGATACTGTCCTGTGCCAGATCCACGGTATGATGGCTGTAGCCAACCCGTACCTGCCAAGTGTTGGACTCTGTGCATTGCAAAGGCCCCTGGGTTTTAGATTGCCAACCATTTATTTACATCAGACGCTGAGGTCATAGACAAAGCTTTTGAGGGGTTCCACAGACTGGAATTTTGATATATATATATATATATAATTCAATGTTCTTTCTGCACCACCAAATAGTTGACTATGGGTGCCCAGCCTCTCCCGCATCCTCCATAAGAGTCAAGAGGTCTCGTAGTTTTGTGGGCTTCTCCAAGCATGTGAGGTTGGCGAGGTGTGTCAAAATCCGTTTCTTCTCTAGCACGATTGGTGTGTCAAACGTGACCACCCCAGACACCCACTTTGCATCTGATTCCATGAGTTCAACAGCATCGTTCCCGTCACACCATGTTCCTGATCCAAAGGAACAAAGTTCCCGAAAGTTGAGTAATGTTGCGGATTCTGCATGTGTCATGAAGAAAACGCGTTCACCGGCTTGGTCCACAACCATGTTGACTTGTGAGTTGATAGCCAGTGTGGACCTTTGCAAGACAAACACAAATCACTTCCTTGCTCAAGAACCAGGTAACAACAATGTGAACACCATATAATCCTTGAACAGTCTGAGGCCAAGACGTGTTTGGAAGAGCTACCAGCTTCTCCGATGTCATGGGCTCATTTGCATCAGAAACGACAACGGTTTTGGCCGTCTCAGTGGGTTCAGGTCGACGAGGGCTTGCCATTGTCTCTTTCAACCGAGTTCCATCCTTGTTGTACATCTTATTGTGATGTTGCAGGACCTCTTGGAACTCATCCAGTTCTCCAAACTGTTCATGAAATGTCTCCTTGATAACCAGGGCACCATTCGGCTGATGACTAGTGACTTTGAAGCTGGCACTCCGAACTTGGGAGTTGCCACCTACCCCTGAGATCCGTTGCAACTCTGCCAGCAATGGGCTGGCATCCGGAAAACCATCAAGATTGAGTTTCTTAGCCTTGCACGCTTCGTAGTCGGCCGTTGCGATCCGCTCGCAAAGCTTGGAACCGCGATCGGAACGTCCTGATTCTTGGTGAACAACTGTCGCACACATGGTTGTTGGCGAGCTAGATGCCTGGGGCACAGGACAGGACATGTTTGTTAAACATGTTTTCTTCAAGTCTAAACCAGGCACAGGAGATCTATTTTTTGTTGACCAATTGACAGGAAAAATTCTTTTAAACAACCTGTACCTCTAAGACCGACAAAGCTGGCCACCCATCATACCCATGGGCATCCACCCAAGCCAGTCTCTGCAATGAGGTCTGCGACACAAAGCCTTCCTGCAACTTCCGGATGAGGCTGGTGCCAGCTGCCACCTGGGAGTCCCAGGTTGTCACCATACATCACCATGAGGATTTATGACCCCAAAAGGTGTTCCCAAACAACATTTCGTTTGAGCTGTTCGCGCTATTGGGTTCTCAGCCTGCAATCTCAGCAACCACAAAACAACCGCAACATACCGCAACAACAAGATAACACACAATGACAATGAATGACCAATCCTGGGATCAAACCATGAGTTTTGGTGTCCCAAGCCGAACAAAACTAAGTATAAAACATTTCACTTGGTTTCATCCGCTAAAATTAGCAATGCTATGTCGTTGCATGCAATGCACAAAGGCTCTCTTGGACATATTGTTCAACATGTTTCAACATCATGTCAATATTCAATAAGTGTATTTACCGACAGCTCTTTACGGGACCAGGAACCTTGAACACACGCAATGACTGGGTGTTGGTCCTTGCAGAGTCTTGGGGATTATGTTTTGTTTGCATCATAATCGAAAAATAGCAACCAAAACACCTGACGTTGTTCCTGGCTGTCTGTAAAGGCCGCTTGCATAGACAATGTCGATGCATGTTCTTTGAACATGTCATTTCGAGGGCACATTGTCACATCCGAAACCACCCCGCGTTTCCAGATGGAGCTCTTGTGGAAGATGTTGGGCGTCGCAGGATTTCGTGCCTGACTGAGTCCCGAAACAAAGCGAATTGTATGTGGACACTGACTGTTATGACCGACCCGATGATCCTGATTGAGCTCTATTCATTATCTAGTCGATGAGCTATCTGTTGCAATAGAGTCACTGTGATGAGTAGACCCTTCAGGAAGCCACTGCGTTGCCCATAAATGCTGGCCGGGTCAAAAGACACCACTAGATCTCGTACCACCAGCATGCGGTTTGGTTCCCGCAAGGTTGATTCAAATCTGAACCGGAAGTTCATCAAGAGGTTCTGCTCTTCATTTTTCTCTTCATTCTCTGAATCCGACTCCTGTTTGGCATGTTCGTCGTTGCCATCATCATCATCATCAGGGTCACCTTTGGCTCGCCTCATGGGAAGGTGTGGGAAGAGTGGGAACATACCAGGACCAACAAAGTCAAGACATAAATCATCATAAATCTACCCAATCCACAAGACCAATGCTGGGTCTTTGAATGTCTTTGACCTATCATTAAATGGCAGCCGTTTTGCAAACAAACAAATGCCTTCTTTCATCTTCTTTCTGTGCATTTTGACAACACTTTGACACTTACTGTAGAAACGCATAAACTGAGTTTCGGGCTGCTTCTTGGATTCTGAAGCACGGTTTGCGTGGATGACCACGCAAATTGAGTTTGAGGGACGTGCTGCCATGAACCCTGTTATGAGCTGATGCACATATGCCAATTTCAGAGATGACACAACTCCCATGGTAGGAAGGCAGCAATACAAGATGTACCCCTCCTCACTAAATTGCCGACAGTATGTCAAATCTTCCATACGTGCTTCTAGCCATTGCAGAATCACTGGCAAAGGCGATGGCTGGTCTGGTTTCACTATGAAGACCTTCTGATGATCCTCCTGGAACTGATGCACCACTTCCCAGCTTTTGTCATGCCTAAGCTACCCAGGACAAGGTATAAGCTGTATAGTGGGCCCAATACAATCCATCTTATCCCATCCAGACATCACCCTAAGATACCCCAAGTCACAAGTCCTTTTGGAAGAGGTGGGTTTGTATAGTATAATAGTTACAAACTAAAACCATCTAAGAACTAATGAATAAGTAGCTAATAGACTGGCGCTAAAGGATGATGACCCGAGCTGCATTTGTTGCAACTGGGCCAAGGTTTCCCGGCGGCGCTTGGAATCCTCTTGGCAAGACCTGTCGTGCGAGGACTACACCAAAGGGTTGGTTGTGGGCTGTGGTGGATGGGAAAGAAAGAATAAAGACAACTAGAGGGGACATTAGATGAAAGCTGTCTTGTTCTAAATGAAGCCCTCCGATATGATCCGATATGCATTTATGGCAATTTCCACTACGTAGAATGACCAGTCTCAGAAATTCTGGAAATTAGGCGTGCCTTGAAATGCTGAAAAACATCTTCCAAAACTGAACTGCGTGTAACTGCGTGCAAAAAATATATTGTCAGGGTTTCCTGGGCAATATCTTACGCAACCATGCACGCTTAAGGTCATGCGCATTAAAACAATTTAGGCCATCAAAACCAAGCCCTAAGTTGGCCTGATCTTCATGGCTTCATACGAAGCCACATCCTCTTCGAGCTGGCTGCGGAACAATCCAAGCGCTGCAGCAACTGACGTAGCATGTGCATTTTTGCTCTTCGATTGAGCTGCAAGAACAAACTCTTCTTTGTTTTTCCCCATGGCCTTGCCGTACATGGTCACATTCAAACGACTGTTTTTTGTTGCAGATTGTCGATCGGTAGACCGGCGATCACTTGGGAATAAAGTTGAGGTAACAAATTGATTTTGGAGTTGGTCCCAGCCTCCAATACAAATGGGATACGGTTCCATTCCATTTGAGGATCCGCTGCCTTGCAGCAGCAGCTGAGATCTTGGTCTAAAAGCCTCAGGTCGGCTGATTGCATCTAGATTTGAGACCTGCAACATTGCCCACAGGGCCTTGGGTCTAGATTCTAGATCAAAGAACCGACCAAACCAAACACAGATTACTTCTCCCTCCAACATATCCACATGGTAGTTATATTATATTATCATAAGTATTCATCCAGTGTAATGGGTTTGCAAATCGAAATATTTTGCAAATCGAAATGGTGGAAGTGACGGGTTTTCCAGAAAACCCATCACTTTTGCGTTTGCAAACTGAGAATTTTTGCAAATCGAAAATGATCAAAACCCATCACGATTCAGAAGGACCTGTCTAGCCCCAAACTGTGACGGGTTTTCTGGAAAACCCATCACAAATCCTAGCTTATCCAAGGAACCAGTCACATATTTGTCTGGGAATTCCTGGTTCAAGTCTGACGGGTTTTTGGTTTTCATATTGATTTGTGACGGGTTTTCCGGAAAACCCATCACATTTTGGACCTCCCCCACCCCCGGGGAAGTGTGACGGGTTTTCCCTTCAAAACCTTCCATCCCAGAATTGCTTCAAGGCACCCATTCATGAACATGCTTTGGAGCCGGGCCATCATAGCGCCATCCAAAGATGCTTCCAGCTTGGGTTCCAACCACAGCCAAAGCAGGACGTTGTCCATGAGCTCAAGGTGATCGTCCAGGCTCATTTGCGAAGCTTTCTGAAAAGGGGCGAGGGTGGGATCTGGTTGGTGGGGGAGACTGAACCAATTTAAAACAATTGTTTACATCCGAAGCCTTGTTCTTTGCTGAGGAGTCTTTCCCCACTTGTGTCTCAAAGGATAGAATGACCCTCATTCCATACAACACTGTACACTGCTCGGTGATGTGCATGATGGTCTTCCAGATGTCCTTCCCTTTGTACCTAGACAGCGTCTCCCAGCGCTGAACTCCTGGCACATAGTGACCCTCGGCCAGGATGCTGTACGGAAAGCCTGCAAGGGAGGAAATGCAGGCTTGCTGGAAGGGCTGACAAAGGGAAAGGCTTGATGGAGGGGAAGGCTTGAGGAAACTGACTGAAGGTTTCTGAATGACATCAACATCCAACATCCAGAATCAAACGTGGGAGAAGCGGTGAGAAAAGCATTGATCATTTTTCCCGCGTGGCTCATCGAGGAAGCTCAGGCTCTGTGAAACCGCACATTCATTCGGTAGGGAATTGGTCGCTCTTCCCTTTGGGGCAATTCCCGAACAATATCAAGCCGTGGAGCTTGCCCACCAGCCACCAGAAACTCAAGTGGGGGTGCATTGTACCGTGCGCGTGGGATTTCCCCAGTCAGTCCCTTGTAGTAATGGACAGCACGACTGTATTGTGGCCATTTTTCCAGGGACTCACAAAATTCCAACAAATCTCGGGCCCTTTCCGGGTCCAGGTCAGATTGAACCCCAGTATGGTTCACAGCTTGTTGCCAAAACAATTGAATCCGATCACTGGACTCTCCAGGCCATACCAAAAGGGCCGGCTGGGCCAACTCATCATCGCACAGATCGTGCTTCAGAAGGCAAAAGACATCGTTGGCAGCGGTGTTGTATCGCCGGGGCAGGCGTTCTTCAGTAGGCACACGGGCTGGCATACCTCAGAGTCTCGGCACATCCAGAGTACATCAGACACACACTGGACAGAGAAGTCATTTAGCACATGTGTACCATGTCATTGACCCAGTGACAATCCCTTCTTCTGAATAGAAAACTGTGTGGGATTCTCTCATCGTCGCCAGTCCTGGGCCTGTAGCAATTGCTCATCGTGGCAACTTGCGGAACAAGATCTTTCCAAGGCCGGACCTTCCAAGGAGGTTTTGGGACCAAAGAGCCAATATGCTGTTGAATCCAACCAATGCAACCTGCAAAACTGTCATGGTGCATTGAGGGCAAGACCCTGTCCACAAAGACAACTTCGAAGAACTCCCCTCTAGACTCAAAGATGGGTCCCACCCGGGCTTCCAAGAGCCTGGTGTGTCAAAATGTCCAACTAGTGCTCATGAGTGGGGATGAACAAATAAGGACAATGAGTATGGCGCCTCTTGAAATCACTTGGCGTTTGCACTTCATCAGTGGCCGTCATGAGGTAGGTGGTTATCAATCCAAAAAGCCCATCTTGCAGGAATGAGCCATGAGTCAAGGGATAACTCAAGGCTGACAGGAATTGACAGGACATCACATGTTGCACATCAAACACCTGTCACTTGCCTATGTCTTCGTGAGTGTGTCCTTTTGGAAGATGATGATGTCCACACTCATTGAAAAACCGTGATGAAACAAGCGCTGCCATCATCATTCCTGATAACGCGTTCTTCACTTCGCGAACCGTGTTGTCCGCCTGGATGTAAAGCCTTGCGGCGCTAGCGCGAGTGACACCGATATGTAGCATGCTGCGCAACCATCAAAAGAGTATTTACACGACGAGCAACGATTTACTGAAGGGTTGTCCTTTCTGGCGGCAAAGTTTCCACACTTTGTTCACCGTGTGGAGGAGGCACTCCCACGTGTATGAACCTCCTGTTTCTGCATGTTCTTCTGTCAGGTACAAGTTCACACCGTATCCATGTGCAATCACTGCACTCAGCTGGACACATGTCCGAGGAACACGCTCGAATACACTGAGTTTGGGCTTTTGCCCTCTGCCCCATCGTGGTATTGCTGGTTTGCTTTTGTCAAACCCGTCGCAAATTAAGGTCAACAAACCAGTCGCACGGTCTCGACTCTCTTGGCGCGCAGCCAAATATGTTTCTCGACATCGCCACACCATCGCAAGATGCCCCAACAAAGAGTCCGCTGCTTTGGCATTGTCTATAAAGCTGGTGGCGTGTCTCATTTGGGCGCGAAGACGGTCGCACACAGTGCACACTGAGTGCTGCGAGCGTCTGCGAAACTTCAGAACACGTCTCCATGGTTTTGAGATCTCGTAAAAAAGTGCTCTGGAGGCAGCCTTTTGGTTGGTAGCCAAGCAGTGCGCTTGGTACAGCAAGTAAACTCCACCCCAGTTCCCTGGCGGTAACTCCCTTTCGGCGAGGTGCTTTAAGTCCCGCTTTCCGAGCCTTGTGCTAGGCCCTTCCAAAGCCTGGTCGACAAGCTCTTGCAGGAGCTGCTCACGTGCTTCGGGGGAGTCCAGTTCAGCTCCAGTTTGGAGAATCCTGAGATCACAGACATTTGATTGGAGCTCTTTGGGGATGCGATATGAGATGAACATGCAAGTTCTTCAACTTAGAAACTTGGTTGGCATAGTCTCCGAAATAGAGTAGTAGAGCTTCCGGAGAAAAGTCTGGATGGATGCTGTGGCTAGGGCTGGACGGGGGCCTGTTCATGTCCAATGAATGGTTCAGGAGGCATGAATGAGGTCCACCCTAAAACAGTAACATTCAACTTTGAACACCTGGCCTTGACCACCCAAAGTCCTCTCATCCAAACCTTTGAAGTTGTGTCGGGTTCGATTCAGCCGTCCACATCCAACGGCAAGGAAACGTTGGAATGATCTTCTGCACACTTGCTGGCCTGGGTGAGAGCGACTTTATGTTTGCGACCAAGTGGAGGGGAATTTGGGACATGAGTGTCAATGAGCACCAAGTGGCCTCCAATGCTCCACCGAACATGGACTCTAGATTTCGGCTGATCATCATCAGAAGCATCATAGGAGTCTTCAGATGCACTGTCATGATCCGCTGCCGGAGATGATTGAATCGACCATAGCACTGCGTCTTGTGCACCCTTGGCCTTGTCAAGAGGATCTATTTGGTGAACCAACAGCCGCTGCACAAGTAGCAATGACACCACCAATTAGTACGCCAATTTTTTCTAAGTCGCAAGGCTCCAAAACAAAGCACATACTTGGACCAAGGACTTAAAGCTCACGAGCTTCCAACACCTCAGAAGACTGAGACCAAATTTGAAATATATGTTAGATCTATGGGGAAGCAAGGTATTTCAGCTGACACCGAATGATTGACTGAGCCTAAGACTCTTTCTGGCATGTGCAACCACTACTATTGCGATCTTTCAAGACCTCCTTGATTCTCTTTCGCGATGTACCGTTCTGCGCAAAAACACTTGACTGTTGGTCATCTCCCTCATTTGCAGCCTTTAGTGCTGCCAAATGCTGAAAAGATAGATCTGCATCTTTTGGCCTCAACACATTCCGCCGACATACAGTAATTAACGAGGATTGCAAATTGAACACTCTTAGACTCTTAGTATGTTATTCTTTTGAAAGGTTCGGCCTTGATTGGCTGACAGAGCTTGTGCTGGAGCCCGTGTCTGAGCCTGCTTCTTCAGACTCACTTTGATCAGGTTCCCACCGGCCAAGCGCGCACGGCTTTGGAGCTTTTGGTGGGGTCCGGCTCCGAGATGGGCAAACGCGCCACTTAACCATTGGCAAACCAAAGCTTTGGACAAAGTAGAAGTCGAACAACAGTGTAGATTGTTTGAGTCCACTTCAAGATCGTTTGAGTTGGCTGATTCTATATAATTGGAATTGCACTTCAACATGCTGATAAGTCAGCTTTCTTGTTCACTATTGTTATTTTGAACAAAGGTGCTGCGGGAAAAACACATGTATTTTTTAAGGGTAAGACTCGGGTAAGACTTCCTCTTGATACATGCAAGCGGAGCGGGGCACGCCTGAAGTGGAGTGCTTGAACTTGTCGTAATGACCTGATAGCAAGTCCACAAACTCTTCGGGTACTCGCAGGAGACTCAAGATCACCTTTCTCTTTGGACCATCGACTTTATACTTGCGCTGCACCAGCTTGTTGAACTCTGCAATGCACATGTTCAAAGCTGTTGGTGTTGGATGTGTCTTCCCGGTAGAGACTCTCAATTGCGCCATCGCCTTTTTGAATTGGCCCATCAATTCCAAGGCCGACGGCGCCTGTTTCTCTGAGGTCTCATGACCCACACCTCAGCGGAAATTCCAAGTGCACACACATGGCATGACATATAGAACTCGTTCATATACTCGACTGCTCACCCGGTTCACATGCTCACGCACTCTCTCATTGCATGCAAACAAACAGTCTAGTATGAAATAATCATTTGAGCCCTTGACGTAATGCATCATAGATGTACTTTGTTGGATCTGTTTGGTGCCGATACAAAGCCTTGAAGAATCTCAAAGACAGCAAAAGTGGTAACAACTCGGCTGAGTTGAGGTCGTCCTCTGGCCACTCCTTGCGCTGCAAAGATGAAACCAAACAGTGATCAGAACGGAGACAGGTAGAAAGTAGGCAAAAACAACAAACATATTACTCTAAGACTATTTGCTACTCAAGATTCAAGCAGGTCAATCAGCCCAACAATGCCCTGACATATCAAGCCTTTGGCAAATCCATCAATATATTGGATGGTGAAGTTGTCGACACGACGATCCGCACAATCTTGGAACTTCACTTGTAAGGGTTCGCGAAAAGGGTCGAAGTTGTTGAAGATGATAAACCGCATGTGCGTCTTCAACGTTGACATGTGTGGGAAGTCTAAGTTGGATTGCAAAAGAACAAACATGGAAAGGATAGTTCCATAGTGTTCAAAGAAGTGTATATTAGACCATAAAAGAAAACACAAATCAATGATGGTAGGCCACATCCACTCTTTGCGTCTTTGCTGTAGTCAAGTTGATGAAGACCAACAAATAGCTCAGGTGCATCAGAGTTGGGGATGAGGGTCACCAAATCGGGACAACTTTGGGCTCCATCGCGTCCCCACACAATTCGCTCGATGGCGCGAAGGAACGTGTTTGGTTCTGAGTACTTCTCTTGCAGCCAATCTCCAAGGTTCTTGTCCTCGGTGACCTGAGTGAAGCGGAAGTGAAGGTAAAATGAAGCTGGAGGTGTTCAAGACAAACCCCAGGTCCTAAGGACTGAACCTTGAGAAAGGCTTCCCAAATCAACTCCCGGGCATTGGGTTGTGATGCTGAACCAACATCTTCTTTCATAAGTTTCTCATCTTTGATGTCCTCTTCCTTTTTGGTATCCATGGCCCAGGTCAGTGACGCCTCTTCAGCGCCACTACAGGCCACGCAAGGCTTGGAACCGACTGCGTTGAAGCCACGAAGACAATTGAGAGAGAGAGAGAGAAAGTGAAAAACACATGAGAGACTACATCAAGTCTTGAAGCTCTGAAAGATAACACTTGGCAGGACCACGTAGAAGGATTGCAGGCTCAAGCTGCCTCACACAGTTTTCCCAACTAAACCTTTTTGTTGTCAGGTGAGAGGGCAGAGTGCACTGAGCATGAGGCTGAAAGCGTTGGGCCGATCTAATTCAGCGAAGCTCCTGGAACCCCATGCAAATCACCAGCTGCAAAAACTTAAAGCAACAGTCCTTCTCCACTGCTGCGCAAAAGCGGTTCAGCACCCCAATGTCACAGGCCTGTGCATGATTGAACCCCAGGAACCTCAAGGCTGCTTGAAGGTTCACCTCTAATTTCACTTGCCTTGAAGGCGATCAACCAAGCAGCGGCCATGCTTCTCAAGTGCATTGCATTGCCAGCAAGATCATTGATATCCTGCAGGGGCTGCAACAAACGAAAACTGACAACCTTTTTTTGTTGGAGTGGATGGAGATCCTGCTCGCTCAATTTGTTGAACTGGAGCCGATGAACGGGGAACCCTTGCAGCATCATTTTCTCATATTTTCTCAATACCTGCAATGCAGTGAAAAAGGATTTTGTCTCACATAGTAGACAGTCACAGTGCAGTGACTAATGCTGCAGCGGAGGAAAAAAGTTGCCCACCAGTCAGTGGGCGGCGTGAATGCCGAAGCCAGTAGCGGCCTTTTGGCCTGATGAAACTCTCAAAGACTAGTTGTCAGCAGTGTTAACTGCTGAGGGCCGTACGTAACGACTGGGAACGGGTCATCAAAGCTGAGAAGTGTAGGCATTCGGCCAAGAGTTTGGCTGATGTCCAAGCATACCCACTTGGACTTGGTTTGGGTCATGATAGCCATTGCCTGCACATGAATGAGCACTTCCAAATTGTATGATTTGTGGTGTTTCAAGCCTGTGTGCAACGTTCAGTAAGTCCGCACGTTCGGGGCCCACCATAGGCAATCAGATTCCTGTGCACCTTCTGCATGTTCACCTGACCACAAATTGTAAGTGCACATGTCACGACTCTTGACAGTCAGTCATGGCACCTTATGGTGTTTCATGAACTGCCAATGAGTAGTGCGCCACTTCGGTTGTTTCTTGGAAGGCCTTGTGAGCGAGAGTTTGACTGGGCACACTTTGATTTACAAGTCAAACCTGCTGCAAACATTGTATGACTTCAAGTTCATGCCCTCCAACTTTTTCTCCTTGGCCTGCAGCAAATCACACACAAGCATATACTTTAATTTTCCAGTACAGTATTCTCAACATGGGTACGACGAACCTCCAACCGTTGCTTGATGAGTTTGATATCCTTGCTCGCATCGTCCAGCATGAAGGTCGACCTCGCAGGCTTGCATGGTTAAGTAAAACCAATGAAAGGTCAAGAGATTGAGGACCTGACCATGGTATGTGTTTTCTTTGGCTCTTCTTCAACAAATCCAATGTCGTTTTGGCGGATTGGTCCAAATCTGTGGTTGCCAATGCATCCCGGCGAATCATTACAAAGTAGATCCGCTGTCTTGAAATGTTGACGCCCAGGTCCATCCTCAGACACTGAACCCTTGCCCGGCCGTGAATGCAACAATCAATTAAATGTCACCGTGTAAATCAGACATGCGTCGGGTCTATCACTGGTAACGTGAGTTCATAATCGCCACATTTTCCCAGCTCCTCCTTCACCTCATCGATGACTGGCAAGATTCCTGGTACATTCTCCAGGAGGACAACCTGAGAGTTGGAAAGCGCAGAAATGTGTACAGTTTAAACAGGTACAAGGTGTCTAGCGAATAAAGGACACTGAATCCCTGTAAGCAGAAGAGGCACCAAAGGTTGAATGTCGCGAATGGTGTCCCGAACTTTGTAAAACTGGCGTGCTTCAATATCGTTGAGCCAATCTGTGTGAACTCTCAGAGGGGAAAAGGCTTTGCACGGGAAGCCGGCTGTGTAGAGCACCACCTGTCAGTGAGCAATGGGATCAATGAGATCAATTGAGTTGAGATTAGACACGAACTCTGGTTTTGACTGGCCACCAAGCCTTGTTGCGCAAATGGCTGGCATCCCGTGTGAAGAGGTCATCTTGCACCCTCAGCCAAGACATTAGAAAGCAAGTTGGCTGGCCAAACAAACGCATTTGAGGACATAGCGGGACATGTGGCCAGTTCTCCCGAATGAACGTCTGCGGGCCTTTTCCTTTGTCACAGGCAGACCTCAAACACTTTCGCAGAACTATACCACTCTGTGACTCTGTCTCTGAAATACTATGAATTTGTATGCCGCAAGGGCGCAAATGTTTGACTTGATCAAGAATGCCTGCCCCCTTCAGCAACATCTCCAAACTCAAGAGCGGGGCTTCTGCTCCAGAGCCTTGGTGATATGAAAAATCTGAAAGGAAGCAAACCAGTGTCAAAAAAGGTAGGAAATGGGCAGTCGGTCATGATCGTGAGCGGTGCCCTGAGTGGCCCGAGTAGCTCCTCCAAGCCTCATTGTGGAAAGAAAATTGGGGTGCAAATATACTGAAACCTGCTGGGGCGCTAACGTGCTGCTGAAGCAAAAGAGGTGCCAAACTCCAATGCAGCTATTTGCTGCTTGGAGAGCTGCACATGTCTACACATCCTCAAAAATGGATTGAATAAAACACAACCTTACAGTGAAGGGTTGAATAAGGTCCAAACTCGATGTCGCTGTCACTGGATGAAGTCTCTGAGAGGGACTCACAGTGACTTGAGGGGCTCTGTGGCCAATGCAGTAGCACGGGCATTTGAGAAACGGCTGCAGAATGGACACCCGGTTCCCAAATAGAAAACATCCAGTTCCCAGTGGAATTGCTTATAGGTGTCTCCCTATTTTCATGTACGCCAAAAGGCATAAGACTGACGGTGCAAAGGGTCGGCCATCAAAATCAAACATTGACCCACCTACACTCTTGATTCATCAATCGCCCTATATAAAGAGGAGTTCAAATCCAAATGGCATGGTTCAGAAACAGAATGAATCATAGAATTAGCGATCTTTTGGATATGTTTTTGGCAGTACGAACGGCGAAGGGTAAGATTCCGTCAATGCTGTCCCTCAGACAATGCTGGAAGTGGATCAGAAGCACCGGGAATACCATCTGCATGTCTCCTTGGTGGGTTCTGTGGGCCGGCTCCTATCATCATCATCCTTTGGAGGGATGTTACACGCCCCCGAAAGAGTGGAAATGGATGAATGGTCCTTATTTTCGGATGACCACTTCTTTGTATGGTGCATGTGCCATATATGGTCGAAGCCAGTCGCATGTTTTGTGGAATGAGCGGCCATCGCTCGGGCTGAAGTGTCCGAATACCAAACAGGTGGTGAACTGATTTCCCAGAGTGTCTCTATCCTTCTCCCACCCATTCACTCCAGGAGATCTGCCTTCGCAGCTGCCTGGCGCGAGGCAGCCTGGCACCCAGCGCCTCCATTGCCACTGGCGGCGGCGAAGCTGGCCGCCGCCCAAGTGCCAGACATGAGCGCCGTGATGGCCTTGGGAGGTGCGAAGCGCGCCATGAGTGAAGCCAGTCCCTATAGGATCTGACGCTCCAAGTCGTATCCTCCGGTTCGGTGCGACTGGACCCTATACCACCCCTGGTCGTCCCCCGGTCGTCCCACCGAACCGAAAGGAGAGACGATATGCGACGATCACGAAGGACAGAGGTCCGAATAAGCCGTCCTTATCGTGTTCATCGCGCTCGTTTTTTCAGCGCCGGTTCTGTTAGAGCAGAACACGGGTGTGACCGTCACAAAGGTGTCCATGGAACTCAAGGTGTCCATGATTGCTCTTGAGAAGCTTGTATTCAAGGTGCCGGGCTGCTGTCCTTTTGGCGTCTTATAAGGTGTCCGAATTGGAACTGAAGCGTAACATTCGACGAGTTGCCCCAACATCGACGACACATGACGTTCAAAAGGGTGCGGTGGATGTCACCTCACCCGTCACCCTACCCGTCTCCCCCATTCAACTGGCACCACTGGCACCACTGTTCATCCCACGTCCTTTTGGCTCCACAGGTGCTGATGCCACAGGCTGCTCGCTGGATGCGGTCCATGTCACTTCGACTTCACGAAGCAGCTGCGAGATTGACTGACGCCAGTTACCATCGAGCAAGTCCGGTGGGTCGACCTCCATATATAGTCCTTCTTAATAGGCTGGTCTCCAACATGGCATGACTACTTGCCCATTGGAAGGTGTGCCTCCGTGGGTTCAAGGACAAAATACCATCTACCAGCACCGAAAGCAACTGGTCTCCGACATGGAGGCCTTTGTAGACTTACAAGTCGCAGGTGGTATCGATAATATATGATTATTTCTTATATATAATTCTTTGAATCTCGTAGAACTCTAGTATACTTCGTGGTGTGAAACCATTTTGATAAATTTTGATAAATGTTTTCTTTGCTGGGTTAGTAGGCAGAGTTATATACTATAGTAGGAATTGAGCAATTTTGCCAGAAACATGATGCATCGATGAATGTTTCTTTGTGTGAATCGCTCGCTGAGCGATCAGGTTTGAACCAACTCGTACCGCCCTTAGCTGGGTGGGCTCAAAGCTTGAGGAAAACCGGCGCGTGTTTGCGGTTCGTTCCGCTTCGACCTCGCTTTCACTTGGTTCGGGACTTCGTTTGCCTGGACGCTGTTTCTACATTGGTAGCGGAGCCCTGTGAAGGGGCTCCGCTGCGCACTTCGCGACGACGAGCCGAAGGTCCGGGATAAGACCAGGGTCACGGACGGTTCGAAGAGCTCTTTGTGTTTGCCTCCACCTTTGCTTGGTTTCGTGCACTGGCTACCTGAACACCCCAGCCACCAAGCAGGTGATTGAAGAGCTCTATCCTACCATGCCGCCTCCGAAGAAGACTGAGACCCAGGCACCCTCCGGCTCACGAGACGGTGGAGGAAGCTACACAGACCTGAGGGATAGCTATGTCCCCACCTTCTCAGGCCAACCGGCCGACTACAAAGAATGGCGCCAGCGGATCCATCTCTATCATCGAAAGATGATGCTCACCAAGAGAGGCAATGAGTCCGTCCTGAACATCATTGGATCTTTCCAAGGAGTTACCTGGCGACTTTTCCAGGACTGGAGCCTCGAGGAGCTGGAGAAGGAGTCATCCTTCGACCGCATCATTGCTACGTTGGATGCGAACTTCCAATACGATGCCCGAGTTCAGTTGCCCAACGACTTTGAGGGCTACTTCAACCTGCTCCAACGTACAAGCGGCCAGACTCTGTTGATGTTCGTGGCCGACCACGAAGAGGCTTACAGGAAGCTCCAACAACACAAGGTCGAACTTCCGGCCTCAGTTCAGGGCTGGCACTTGTTGCGACGTGCCTCCATCTCCAAGGAGCAACGACAGATGGTGACGCTGAAGGCCCCGAGTTTGGAAAAGAAAGATGTGATAGAGGCCCTCTACTTGCTGCTCGGTCAAGACTACAAGGGAGGAACCTGGCCGATGGAGCGCAAGCGATTTGGCTTTGCACCATGGCGCAACAACCGTGCCTACATGGCCGACGACTATGACGATGAAGAGCCATGGGAGTCAGATTACTATGAAGGTGATTGGACTGAAGAACTCACCTACGCCTCCTACGAGGACTATGACTACGAGCCTGAGGAGCCCGACGAATTTGACAATGAAGCAGGCTACTATGGTGAAGAACAGTGGCCTGATCCCGATGCCGAGCCTGTCAGCCCTCAACACATGGCTGAAGAGTACGACCACGCCTTTGCCTCGTACACAGATGCTCGGAAACGGTTCCAAGAGCTGAAGATGGCCAGAGGATATCTTCCAGTGGTAGCTTTGACCGATGGCTCACAAGCTCCTGTGTCTCCCGCATCCAATGCTACATCATCACCTTCCTCTTGGCGCTCAAAAGGGAAGGGGAAGGGAGGCACCAAGTCTGGCAAGTCCAAAGCCAAGACGACAATTCGCTACCCACCTCAAGGTGCTGGCAAAGCAGATCCCAAAGGAAGAGCTCGTGCAGCACTCACTTGCCTGAGGTGTGGCCAACCTGGTCATTGGGCGGCCAACTGCCCACAAGGTTCAAGCAGCTCAGCCTCCAAGGCTGGAACGAAGAGGCCCGCTCCTACGGAAGGCATGGCATTTGCAGCTCAACCCGAGGAACTTGCTCTCCTCACCTTCCAAGACGCCAACGGCTTGGAGTGACCTGACTGCGCTATGCTGGATCCTGGTGCAAGTGCATTCCTTTCAGGCTATGGCCCTTTTCGCAAGCTGCTGGAGCACTATGAGGACCTTGGCTATCCCACCGACCTCATCAAGATGACAAAAGGCCGGAGACGATTTCAGTTCGGTGGAGACGCCTCACAATGGTCCGACTGGAGCACACACCTTCCGGTCTTCGTTGATGGCAAGTACGGAACAGTTGAAGTGTTCTTGCTGCCGGGCAACACGCCCTTGCTGTGTGGAAGACCCATCATCGAAGCCTTGGGCATGACAATGGACTTCGCCAACAAGAAGCTCAAGATTGGCGGATCACCTTGGCAACCGGCCACGCTCGGTCGACAGGGAGAGTATCTGTGGCCCCTCACTTTCGAGCACGACTTGATTGAGTACGACCCCAGCAAGCCACAGTGTGAACTGAAGACCAATGATCCTGATGTCCACCAACAGGATGGCTTCTACCTCCCCGACTTTGTCAAGGAAGAGCACAGTTTCCAAGTCCACGATGGACATGTGACAAAGGATGACCAGACCAACCGAATCAAGGGTCAACTGCTGAAAACCATGGATGTGCACCTCACCACCCACATCAACGACATGTCTGCCTACCTCACTCAGGAGTTGCATCGACCACCAAGACCAAGGGTCCTATGGGAAGTATACTGTGGCAAGGCCCGCACTTCTGAGATGGCAGCAGTCTTTGGCATGGAAACCAGGCAGTTCTCCCTGGACACTGGCTGGAACTTCGACTCCCTCGACCACCAACAGCAGTTCTTGGACCTCCTCGATGACGAGATGCCAGAAGAACTCCTGCTCACTCCGGTCTGCAAGTTATGGTCTCGCATGCAGTCACTTGGCCGGAGAACTTCACACCAGCAGGAAGCTCTCGTTGCTGCTCGCCAATGGCATCATGACCGACATCTATGCTTTGTCCGCGAGGCCTATCTTCGACAGGTCAAGGGAGGAAGACATGCTCACATCGAGCAGCCTCGCGATGCCAAGTCATGGCAAACTCGAGCACTTCGTGACCTACCTGGTCGACTGACCGATTTCTCTCAATGTCGGTATGGAGCTCAGTGCCTTGATGAGGACAATCAATGGCGACCTGTTCTCAAGAACACTCGGATCCTCACCACCAAGAAGGCTGTGCAGGAAACTATGTGTCTCCAATGTCTCCACGATCACCAGCACTGCCGCCTCGAAGGCTCTGCACAAGGTCTTGGCTCTCGCACCCGTTACATGGAAGATTTTCAACCTGGGTTGGCGACAAGTCTTGCTGGAGCCTTGAGCATTGATGAGCCTGCAACACTGTGGGAGCATGCTCACTACACCGTGGACTACGCCTTCGCCACCGAGGAGAAAGAGCTGACAGGCGCTCTAGTGAAACTGAGCGCGGAAACGAAGCAGGAAGCAATCAGAGTGGTTCAGCGTCTTCATCGCAACTTGGGACATCCTTCACCGACCACTCTGACTGAGTTGCTGTCCTCCCGAGGTGCTTCGGAAGCGATCCTGCAAGCTGCTCAAAGCTACAAGTGTTTGGCCTGCGCCAAGTATAAGAAGCCTGGCGATGCTGCACCTGCACCTACCCAGAACGCACAGAACTTCAATGAGATTGTCCAGGCCGATGTGTTTTGGATTCGAAGGGGCTCCACAAAGTATGCCATCATGAGCATTGTTAACATGGCCACTCGCTACACTGCTGCCTGCCTCCTTCGATCCGAACGGTCCGAGGAGTACATCAAGGCCCTTGAGCGCTTCTGGATTGCACACTTTGGTGTTCCTGGCCAGCTCCTGACAGATGAAGGACGACCTTGGCTCAGCGGCATCATGGATGAATGGACCACAGCTCACGGTTTACAACACAAAGTGGCACCAGGTGAAGCCCATGAACGCCTCGCCATCGTCGAACGACGCCATGCCTTGATCCGAAAAGCTGTTGAGATCTACCTCGACGATGTGAAGGTTGATCACGTTGAAGGCATCAAAGAGGCGCTCACCTTCGTTGTGCCACAGCTCAATGCCACTCCGATGGTCGCTGGATTCAGCCCTTCACAATGGGTTCTCGGCTATCAACCTAGCCTTGCCGGCGATCTTCTGTCCGTTGCCGTGCACCCTTCACACTTTGGTGGCAACGCCTCTTTTGAGGACATGCTCAACAAGCGGCATAGTGCCAAGAAGGCATTGCTGGACGCCGATGCTGATCGCCGCCTTCGACGAGCTCTCCAAATGAAGTACAAGGGAACCAATGCCGAATACAGTCTGGGACAGCGTGTTTGGTTCTGGCGTGATGCACGACAGCCTGACTTGGTCAAGATCAGATGGCTTGGTCCTGCACATGTGGTGATGAAGGAGTACCACCAGGACACTGACACTCCACAGGTCTCCGTCTACTGGCTCGCCTTCAAGACGCAGCTGATCAGATGTGCACCACATCACATCAGGGCCGACGTCAAGGGCATGGATCATGCACTTGATGACACACAACTTGCCCTCAACACAGTTCGCCAGCTGCGATCCCGTGGAGTCACCAGGTACTATGACCTGCATCGGCTTAATCGACAGCACCTGGCTGATGTTGAAGACGATGAACATGGCACCAGTGACAACTTGGAGTCCGACAGTGATCATGAAATGGCTCCCCCACGACAGCGACCTCGTTTGTCAGTGTCACCGGCACCTCCTGAATATTCCCCAGACCCGGCACCAGAGGCACCAGCCGCCAAAGCTCAGGCATCCCCAGCGGCATCCGCCGAGACAGAGGACCAACCCGACGGCGCACAGATTCCCATTCCAGAAGGCGACATCTCACCTTCCAACAGCAACGACTGAGGTTCAGCAGACAAGAGACAATCAGCTTCGCACCATGGCGAAACCGCCATCACCAGCACAGCCAACCATATGAAGCACCCCAACCACCAGCACCAACACCGCCTCCAAATGAGTCGATTGGCGACCAAGGATTTGTGGTTGAAGACATTGATCCTGGCTGGCTTCCTGAAGGCTGGCATGTCGATGAAGAAGGCTACATCAGCCTCACTGGTCGCACCACAGACTACTGGGAAATCAGAGCTGGGTGTCTCATCCGACATCATGTGATCCCAAGAAGAGGCCGCATGCACATCGAGCACCTCCCGAAGGATTGCCCAGTGCCACTCGAACACCTTGATAAGGTCAAAGTCACCATGGTTCATCAAGCCAATGGCAAAAGCCGCCTCTACACAGATGACGGCACCGACACCTCAGCCCCAGCAGATACCAAGGATGCTTGGACAGGTCTCACAGTCTTCCAAATCGATGGCACTACTCGCAAGGAGATGGCCATGTACTCTGGTCACCATGAGGCCTACACCAATGCCAAGCAAGAAGCAAAGAGCCAGAAGTTGGCCCGCACAAAGAAGTTCAAGAAGGACAAGAACGGGGTGAATGAACGCCTACTTGGACCTGACGAACGAGCACTCTTCAAGGAGGCAAAGGTCAAAGAACTGAAGTCCTTTTTCGACCATGGTGTATGGACCTTCCAGCACAAGGACGAAGCGGATCCTGCAAGAACCTTGACCTCCAGGATGATTTTGAAGTGGTCCAAACACCCCGACGGCAGTCCACGGGCCAAAGCTCGCTTGATCGTGCGAGGATACAACGACCCCGATGCACTTGAGGGTACTGTGGCCACATCCAGTCCTACCACAACACGTTTGAGCCGCAGCATGATCTTGTCCCTGGCCGCCAACATGAAGTGGAACACTTGGACGGCCAACGTGTCCACGGCTTTTCTACAAGGCCGACCACAGACTCGCAAACTGTGGGTCAAGCTTCCCGCCGAATGCACCCAACTCCTGGGCGCTGATGAGGATTCCAGGATGCTGTTGCTCAAACCCTGCTACGGGCAGATCGACGCCCCAAGAGGATGGTTCCTTGAAGCAGTGGACAGACTTCTCCGTGCTGGTCTACGCCAACATCCACTGGACCCCTGCTGCTTCCTCATCTATGAGACCGACAGCAAAACCTATGATGAGAAAGATGAGGTACACCAACAGGTGAGCAGCCTTGGACCTGAACGTTTGGTCGGAATGGTGATCATGCATGTTGATGATATGTTGGGCAGCGGCTGCACCTTGTCTCCTCGCTACCAGGAGGTCATCAAGGACCTGAAGAACAACTTCTCCTTCCGGGAGTGGAAGGAAGACCTCGAGACTCTCGAGTACTGTGGCTGCGAGCTACAGTCCACACCAGAAGGAGGCCGGAAGCTGCATCAGGGCAACTACATGTCCAAGATCTCGCCCATCACCTTCGACAAGAAGAGAGCCATGTCAGAGTCACTGCATGAAAGAGAAATCACACAAGTTCGTGGCCTACTTGGTTCCTTACAATGGCCCGCAGTTCAGAGTTCACCACACTTGCAGTGCTCCACATCCATGCTCTCAGGCCAGATCACCAAGGCCACCGTGCAGACCTTGCATGAATGCAACCAGCTCCTGCGCTTCAGTAAGGACAACAAAGATGTTGTTGTACAACTACATTGGTCACCCTTTGGAACTGCAACTGGTAACTTTCTTTGATGCTGGTTTTGCAAGCCGCACGGACGGCAATTCTCAGGGTGGCTACATCTCCATGTTGATGAACAAGAAGCTGGTCAACTCACCAGAAGAAGGGGAGTACCACATTGTGGATTGGCGGAGTTTTCGGACGCCGAGGGTGGCCCGCAGCTCTTTGGCTGCAGAGGCACAATCAGGTGGGCAAGCTGCTGATGCGGTCGACTTTACCTGCCGCTACTGGGAGCATTTGATGGATCCCAAGATCACGTTGAAGAACCTCATCCAAATGCCCTCCAGCCTCAAGCCCATCCTGGTAACTGACGCCAAGGCTCTGTATGATTCCTTTCACAGAGAAGGCATCAATTCCTCCGTGGTCGACAAACGGGTTAGCTTGGAAATCCGCGTGATGAAGGAGCGCGTCACGGAGCTCAACGGCAGCCTTCGCTGGATGTCTTCAGAAAGACAAATTGCAGACGGTCTGACAAAGACCAGTGCTCGTGTCCTCCTTTCCGCCCGACTACGACATGGAAGATTGAAGATGACCTGGGATCCAACATACCAGGCAGCAAAGCGGAAAACAAAAGGGCAACGGGCCGCTGCAATAGCAGAAAGCACTCCAGAGGCCCACAAGCAAAAGAATGTGAACGCCTATGAGGATGAGCACCTTCAGGCTACCGAGGACATGCCTGACCCCTTTGAAGCCCATGAGAACCTGCACATGTTACCGAATGAGCACCACTCAAAGAATGAACACGCCACACAGTATGCATTTGTGGCCAAGTATGTCAAGCCCCTTGAGTATGTGCTTCTCTCAAGCCATGTCGCAAGCCGCAAGGACTATGACTTCCACAGTCGCATGAAGTATGTCCTGCTGCTGCTGGCGCTGATGGCGCCGACTTTGACTGCTGCCCAGGACACCTGTGCAGGGCAGCCGAATCGAGAAGAAGATCAAGTTCTTTGGTTCTGGATTCTCAGCTGCTTAGCTTTGCAGCTGATTGCCATGGCTGGAGTTTTCCTTCTTGGCCGCTACCTTGGCGGCAAAAGCGCTGAGCCTGTCATCAAGTATGACATTGGCATCCAAAAGAATGAGCCCATCGTGAGTCAGAGGCTTCGAGAACAAGTTCGTGAGTTGAGAGATGAGCTACGCATCTCCAAGTTCGAAGCCAACAACAGCCTCGAAGCAGCCCGAGAGGCAAGGGTTGCACAGGCACGCTCCCAGGAAGAGGTCTACGCCTTGAGTGACCTCGCCCTCAATGCCCAGTCCCTTATTCGCGCACTGGAGCGCGAGATGGATGACCATGCTGAAAAGTGTCCCTTCAACCACGAGATCTATCTGTCCAAGAAGGGCATCTGCTGGCACCACCGTGATTGCCACATCACGGAGCAGCTGTGCGAAGCCAACCGGCTGGTGCTGAAGGGCTGCTGCTACTGTGCAGCCGGAGGAACCCCTCCGGATCGCATGGTCTACCCGAGGGGGTGGTGCCTGAGGCACGACATCCAATCGTGGCAGATGAGCTACGATTCGTTTTCCAGCGGGTTGAGATGAACCATTCCTCCCCGTGTGAATCGCTCGCTGAGCGATCAGGTTTGAACCAACTCATACCGCCCTTAGCTGGGTGGGCTCAAAGCTTGAGGAAAACCGGCGCGTGTTTGCGGTTCGTTCCGCTTCGACCTCGCTTTCACTTGGTTCGGGACTTCGTTTGCCTGGACGCTGTTTCTACACTTTGACTTAAAGATTTCTCAAATACCATCAAAAACCGCTCCACATAGCACGTGACCACAGATAATATTTGGGTCGTCAATGGACGTAAGGAATGCTGGAGGGAATGGAATCCCTAGCTTGCGCGAGTGGGTATGCTAGCAGTTGCAAGCGGACCATGTTTCTCAAGACATGCCCTCATGTACAGGCGTGGTTTTCAGACGGATCATCATTGATCCCACAGCCACTCCCACAGCCATGTCCTGGTTCTGCTTAGGGTGATTTTTCCCCGATCCTTGGAACCTCGAAACAGTGGACAGAATATCCAAAATATGTTTGTGTTCTTTTCCCCGAGACCCCTGAGGTGATTGACAAAGGCTCCTTCACCTGGACCGCCCTGCCGCCCTTGTCCACACCACGTCAAGCGCTGGCGTCCGCAGCCACTGGTGGCCATGTCTATGCGCTGGGGGGATCCTGGAGCGCTACACGGAGCAGTGTAGTGGCGACGGTGGAGATGTTTGATGTGGGAACTGAGCAGTGGGTGGCCTGGAATGCCTGGAAAACGGAGCAGGGTGGGGGGAGGATGGGTGAATGGTGAGTTTTGTGCCTTCTTTCCAATTTGGGACGTTTAGAAGGGCCAAGTCGTGAGTTTGCTCTTCTTCGGGAGGTTGTAGTGATTCGATATGACTTGTATGTATATAAATATTGCTTGGACTTGTGACTTATATGTACTGTAATGAGACGTATATCGACACATTTCAAACAACTATATGTTAATTATATACATAAATTAATGATATCTACATGTCTATTCCTCGGAGAAATCATCTCCCAGCCGCTCCCCCAAACACGCCCCAGCCGCTCCGAAAGACGCCGGCGCCCTCAGGTGGATGTGGCGCCTTTCCAGGTCGGTCGTGGGGGCCCGGGCCCTGACAAGGTAAATAGTCATATCCCACTGTACAGAGGTAGCAAGTTCAATAACTCTTGGGATGATCACTCTGTATGTAGTTCAATAAGGTATTCTGGGATGATCACTCTGTATAGGTAAGTAGTTCAATATAACTCTGGGATGATCATGAGCGATCAACATTTTTAGAACATATTGACACACAGAAAAACACCATCACACGCCTGTTTGACTTCTTATTCATGATGCTTCCGTTTGTTTGCGCCATCTGCGCTTTAGAGAGATTGTTGCTCCGCTCCAACCCCACATCTTAGCATCCAATGATTGAGGGCTGGTCACATCCACAGTCTCCTGTTTGGTAGTTGCAGAAGCCCAATGCATCCAAATACTACTGTAACTGTAGACTGTCAATATACACATGCATGCAGGATACTAAGTAGATGTTGTGGCGTTTCGTTCTAGATCTGTTATTCTGACAGCTGATTCAAAGGATGATTCATAGGGGGCTTCAGGAGGATCTACAGCCCTTGCTCCATGCCCAAGAGCTCCAATCCTTTCATTTGCTTCCCACCTTGGACCGCTTCATCCCACCGGTGCTGCAGGTGCCGCGCGCGTACCATGCCGCGGCGGCGCACGAGGGGCGGATCTACGTGGTGGGTGGCCTCAACACCGAGGGTCGACGCCTCAAGAGTGTGGAATGCATGGACCCACGCGAAGGCGCCTCAACAGTGGGAGTGGCAGTTGCGAGCATTTCTTCACCATGTTAACTAATTCATCATACCTGGACCATCCTGTTTGGGTGTCCAATGGACATCTAAGTAGTGCCCAATATGGGTGTCCATTGGGTGGGCCTGGTATTTTTATAGCATTCCACCTGGCCATCCATTGCGGTGATGAGGTACCATCCATGTCTTTTGGATTGCTTCGCCGGCTTCGCCTCACCTCCCCAGTTTGGGGTTTCTTTCATCGTATCCACCAGTTCCTGGTTTTGGCGATGGAAGCACAGTATTTCGTAATCCGGTCGAATCCGGAGCGTGGGGGTTGGGGAGGTGAGGAGGGAGGGCGATGAGACATCGGTTGTTGCTTGTGATTCTTTTTATGTGCTTTAGTACTTGGAAGCCTTAATTCTTGGTATATAGACCATCGGGGTTTTGGTTTGTTGGTCAAACTTGTTTCTTGCACTTGTCGTTCAACAATATGGCTTTCAGAACTTGAGTTGGCCGTTGGCATGTTTAGCTGGCTGACCCTGAGTAGCACAGCCCAACAAATCTCCCTGCCTCACAGCTGCATGATCCATCAGCTCCCTATATAGGACACCTTCATCAGCAGCCTTCACCAACTCTTTCCATCTCCCAAACAGGAGTTAGAGAAGGATTTGCAGGGAAGAATGCTCGTAGATCATTCTGAACCATGCAAAGCTGAAGATGCACCAAAGGTATTTCAAGATGCTTCAAGATCCATTCCTCGCAAGTGCCGGGGCCAGTTAGAGCCACTGCAGAAGAACTCGAAGACAGAGACCATGGAGTCCTTTTTGGACCCAGCGCCAGGTATTTGGCGCCCGGCACCCAGCCTCTTGAGCCCCCGCAGTGCTTTGGCCACTGCTGTGCTGGACGGGCTCTATGCCCTAGGCGGTGCCGAGGCCAACACCGGCGCGGCCTCCGCGCGGGTGGAGCAGCTTGGGGTGGAAGCCACAGAAGGTGCGGTGGATTTGGATGGCACGGACATCCTTCTTGAGGGGAAAAACTCCCAACACCAGATTTTGTAGGCACCCGCAGGCATCTCATAGTATACATACACATGATCAAATCCATGTGAATTTAGTGCAGCACAAGTTCCGCAGCCTATCAGCCCTGTACTAAAAGTTCCTCCCACCTCCGTTTTTTTTTGTGTGTTTGTGTTTATTTGTTTATTTTTTTTAGTAGTTGTCCATCGACCTCATTGATGAATGCCAACAAACACACGTTACCGTTGACATTCAACAGCACTGCACGACCTATGGCTGCTATGGTCGACTATGGTCCCGTCTTCCTTTGGGTGCGGTAAGGAAGTCCAAATCACTCAAGATGTTGCTTCAACTTCAGCCTTCGTTTGAACATGCTTATGGGACCTTGTGGAGGTGTGGCAGGTGTGGGAGCTGACGCATCGACGAAATGACCTGACCCACCGGCTAAGGCATTTGAACGTGCGCATGGGCTCCTGGATGTCCGTCTCACCCATGCCCACGGCTCGACAAGGCTACGTACGTCGGGGTGAGCACATCCGCTGGACGACCGGAGCTTTAGACGTTGGGTGCACCACTTGGAGGTCAAAACCATGAAGGACGCTACGCACGGTTGGAGGCCATCGCTAGTAGGTTGGAGGCCATGACTACTAGTAACTAAGAAGCTACTATAGTAACATGGTAAAACATGGTCAAGCCGTACCAAAGCCTCAAATCAGATGGGAGAAGCGATGGAATCCATAAAGCTCATCTCTTGCCCTGCCTCAGTGTGAATGATCTGATTATATTTGTTAGCTTGACTACATGTTAATTGTGTTCCTTTCCCAGACACTCCATGTATGAAATATATGCCTACACTGACCCCCCAAACCACCCTAATGTAGGCATATATGGCATACATGGAGTGTCTTTGTGCTTGCAGTTCTTGGGTGACACACCCAAAGCCGGGATGGTAGGGTCTCACCCCTCATGCAATTCCGCCGCGCGTTTGGCCAGACTGCGCTGTCACAGCTACTTCTCAGACCTCACTTCATCCCAATTGACAGTAGAATGTTCAGGCACCAAGTGCCACCAACATGGCAACCAGAAACCGGATGAAAAGACTGCTAAGTCAAAAATCCTTACACTCTGCACCACCTTCTCCACTTGCGATCTTCCAGGCCTCGCGGCCAGCGCCTTGGGCGGCCGCCATGGGGTGCTCTTGGCCATCGGCGGGCGCCGAGGTGACCCGGAGCACGGAGGATTGGCCCGGAGCACTGAAGAAGGTGGATCGGAGCAGGCATCCAAACCTCAGTGCTCTGTTTTCCCTCCGGAAGATCATTTGGATCCAGACCCTTCGATCCCAATCCTACCCACCCCCCCTCCCAAAAGGCCATTTAGAACCTATATAGTTCCAAGAACACCGGACTGTCGGACCCGGCTCCGTGTTTGTTTCGCTTCGCTTCGCCCTCCGCGGCAGCCTCTGTCCTGCAGGTGCCGCCTTGAGTGCGGTCGAGCGCTATTGGCCCCATAGTGCCGCCGCTCCGTGGGCTACGGACTGCGCGCCGCTGCCCTTCCCGTCGCGCAGCGCGCTGGCGGCCGCCGCGCTGGACGAGCAGACTCTGCCAGGGAGCCGATTTGGGGGGGATGGGTGAAATGGGTGCATATCAAAATAGAGTGACACCACGAAAGACCCTAGTGGAAGAAGGAACATGTACCAAAAAAAACATTGGTTGGAGAGTGCCCCCTATTCAAAGGCACACCCGAATTTAGGGCATTGATCATATTTCACGCCCTCTTATGAAGAGGTTCAATCCAAATGCGGGGATGATTAATCAAGGGTCTACATTATGGCGGAAGTAGAGGGGAACTCATGCCTGCCCTGCAACCCTTGCTTGAGAGGTGTATGCTAGAACTGCGTTTGGTCAACCCTGGAAGTAGCATTATGTTGCATATATTCAGCCAAAATAGTAACGAAGTCATTTTGCGAGTTAAACTAACCACTGCATGGCACTCTCCCAGGCAACTCTTCCGGAGCTTGGTCATGCTGGCCACTCAGCTCAGGTTGGTGCTGGGCGGCCAAGCGGACCGCGGCAGCACAGCACCCAGCCCGCTCAGCGTGGTCGAGCGCTACGAGCTCCACGCATAGCACAAGCTCCGTGGTGGCAGTTTGAGGCGCCCGCAGACCCCCCAAAATCCCCTAAGATGATCTTTTAAAATGCTGGTCAAACCACTGAAACCACTGACAGTACCACTGACCGTACGGGGTTCGTACCATCCACTCTCAATCCTGTGAAGGCCAGTGGACAACTTCTGGGCTACACCCGGTTTGCTGTGCACTTCTGGAAGCTAAGAAACCTCATCAGTTAGCACTTCGAGGAACCGGTTTGGTGGGACAGGGGTAGGTGCCAGGCGGGTCGAATACCGGTCACCTGAGGATGTAGTTGGAGCCCTAGGGCTTAATCAATAGAAACATTTCAGGATCATTGCAGTGTCTTTCAGTTCTTTTCCCCAACATTGACCCGATCACCAGCTCGGTCGGCCATTTCGCTCCAGAGGAACAGCATGCCACTGCTTGGGAGCGGCGTTCACTGCGGTGGCGACCAGGGTCGCCCTGAAACCTTGGCGGTCCTCCCGGGGCAATCAAAGCATTGCCCTGAAAGCTACCGGAGTCATACGGACCCTCCGTGCAAGCGGTGGTCCGCGTCGAACACCGTGGAGCGCGTCGAACGATGCGGATGTGAGATGGAGATGATGTGGATTGGGAGGAACGTTTCTGTGAGGTGGTTTGTTCAGTAGAATTTCACCATAGAGGATTTTGTGAGATGGTTTCTTCATGGGCAAGATGGGGAGTCTCAAGTGTTTCACACGTTTTCGCTACATACTTAGAATGCTGTCCTGCACCGTTTGTGCAATGCCAGTGGTGTTTGTTACGGTGGTGCTGGTATGGAGGGCATGCCAACTCCTGCCTGGTGGTTGTCAAGAGGACTTCACAAATACTCATGATTCCAGAGTTTGTCATGCTCTTTAAGGCTGCACGGCCAGAAACAAACTATAAATGACATCACATATGCGTGAAGATTGTGCCATGATGTGCCATGCCTGTCCTCTTGTTAATGACTCCCTTTTGTGTTGGTCATGTGGTCATTCATCGTGCCACGTGCCTAAAACAAGTTTGGGTTTCCTCAACCTTTGCAGGCGGATCCGCTGAAAGATGAGTTCCTCATTCTCAAGTGTATTGTGCTGCAAGGCGTGGCTCGACCGGGCGTTCGCCGACGGCGGCGGGACCTCGGCGACGACGTATGCAGAGACGGGCGGCAGACGTGCGGCAGGATTTGACGCGAGCATCCTCCAGTTGCGAGCACATGCTTTGGGACTTGTGTGTTTGTTTCACTGAAGCTTTGAGCTGCAGGCGAACCAATCATCTTGGGTTTAGATTGACTTTGACCATATACCATCCACTCTGGTTGGGACGTTCATGTTCAAGTATTCAAGAAATAATAAGGATAGATAAGATAGACAAGGTCGGCAGGTTCGGTCAGATATCATGATGGATTGAGGGTTGGAATCTACTTGTGAACTCGGACATGATTTGCAGAAAGGACCTCGCAGGCTGCGGTTTTGAGTGCCTCCACCTACCCCAGTGCCACCACCAGAGCTCGGAAGGAAAGCTACAAACCGGGGACAATCGGCGCCTGGCCTGTCGCGCCCTCGGGGCTTGCGGATGCCCGGTGAGAATGGGTGTCGAGTAACCACGGAATGTATCAATCCCAGACACGACCGGTGCGACTGCCATGGCGATCTTGACCCCCGGTCAACCACCCCTGGCCGTTTCTCGGCATACATGGCAGTCCCATGGAGTGTTTGGGAGCGTACTACAGTAGTTTCCCTGCGAATGTTTGGACATTGGAGGGTGTGCAGGATTTCTCCTCTTTAACTGGGGAGGTTTTTTTGCCAGGACCTTGAACGGCCACGATCCTAATATAATTGTTCCTTGGTGTTGATGATTCACGCTTTCAGATGGGTTCGTGACTCTGGGCGGCGACACTCGACGATTGGATCACTGTTCACGGTATCGTGTGGGCCAAGCATCGAACTCGTTCTCCGTCTCTTCCGTTGGTCCCTGTTCCAGGTTTGCTTTCCTGCGGGTTAAAGAGAATGGGAGTTGATTTTGCCTTGCCATTGCCAGCGAGTAGAGGATTCATACAAACATCTTGAAAGAAAAATCGTAGAGTTACATTTGTTAATTTACATTATGTGATCCCTACTATTTCAAATGCCACATTTGTCCTGATTCAGGGATCAGTATCCGTTGTCCGCATCGTCAGAACCACGGTCAGTTGTCAGAACCGCTTGGCTTTTTCGGCCGCGACCGGCTTCGACCGACCGTCCCCGACGGGATCGGCTTCGGTCCCGAGGCCTTCGCGAGTGGGCGAGGAGGATCAACCGTCTGGTGGACATCCGCGTGGACGCACCTGGGCCGAATGAACACAGCGACACGGGAATTTGACGGAATTGGCACGTTTTCAGGGACCCAGACGTGAGGAAGAAATGAAGAAAGAGGGAGGTGGTGGTCTTATGATTCTCAGGTTCGGTACGACTGGAGCCTCCTGGCACCTACATGTCTCAGTGTCTCATCTCTCGCCTCCTGAGAAGGCACGACTGGATCCCTATAGGGATGATTCTCTTCCCATGCCCCGAAACAAAAAAAGGTGGACATCTGCAAGTCCCCTCGTCCCCTCCAAAATGGAGGAAGAGAAAGGCCAGATGCAGCCAGGTCACATCAGTGGTTTGCATTAGGTCGCATCAGGTCACCTGCAATTCTTTCGTGGATTTGGGTCGGTGGCTTTCCATGTTCTCTATGTGAGTCTTAGGGTTTTTCTGGCTTTCCGTGCTTTTTTGTGTTTGCTTTGCTTGCCTAGCTAGCGACCACAAACCTCGGATAGCTTCCAAGTAAAAAGGAAGTGCTTTTCCTTGCTTCTTTGTGATTTTTCCAGCGTTTCGTGCTTGTCCTGCGTTTTTTGGGCTGTTTTGCCTTTCCTTGCTTTTCTACTGCTTTCCTGCTTCTTGTTTTCTTGTGACGTATTGTTTCCTTATGTTTCCTTGTTTTAGGCGCTTGTGCTTTCCATGGCCATTGTTGCCGTTGCTCTGTATTTGTTGCTTTCAAGCCTTGAGTTTGTCTTGCTTTTTGTTCCTTGCTTTCTTTGCTTTTCCTACTTTTGCTGTTTGTGTTGTTTGCTCTAACTCTACTGTTTCCTTTCTTTCTTTTCTTGCTTCTGTGGTTTTTGTACGTTCTTTGCATTATATATATATACTTGTTTTCGATCAAGAAGGGAGTGAAGACTAAAAGAGTTTTGTTCGTATATATACAGTAATGCACTTGAGTTGTCCCTTCAGGTGGAAGAAACACTTGTCCCATGTTTGTTCACCCTGTGGCCTCTTTTGGGGGGGGCTCGAAATGGACAATGGCCTTATGGGGTGATGGCATGTGGCGTTTCTTCATGGCATGTGGCGGTTGACTCGCGGATGTTGCGCCACCATTTTTGGCTCTAAAATCTCAGCCAAAGTTGGCAGCACAGATTCTAAGACCCAGCTGCAAACGTGGCTGGGCAACATGGCTTGCACAAAGAAGGGCAAACTGGACTCCATCGAGACCATCGTAAGTCAAAAGAAGGGGCAAGTCGGAGGAAAGCTGCAGGAGAAGTTCAAGGTCCCGGAACGCTGCAGCTCCACAAAAAAAAACACACACACTCATGAGTTTTGCTGGGCAGATGTGGTCTCCGGTTTTCATGAAGCCTGCACAGACTACAAGCGAGACCGAGTAGGCCCTCACGAGGTGCCAGTGGAAATTACTCTCGGTCGCGCCCTGGCGTTGGATGACCCAATTGGCCAGGTCTATGGAGGTGAAGCTCACCACTTTCCGCTGAAACATCCAAACTACGCCTTCATCGGTGCTCGCCATCAACTTCGACGAGTACACCTTGCACTCTATAAGAAGTACAAGTACCTTGATTATGACAAGGATCTGACCATCTTCTCTTCAAATTTGTTGTCCATGACGGAGTCGGAGATGAAGACCTATGCATTGCTGATCCGCATGTTAGAGAAGTTCTATTGGAAGCGCTTGCTGCGGCCCGAGGTTGACGACGAAACTCATGGGCAGCAACGCAGTCAGGAGCAGGCCCGTCAGGTGCTGAGGAGCTACCGGCATTTTTGCCCAGTCACCTTTGCCGCCCTGAGACAACGAGGCTTTGAGGAAAGTCTCTTGAAGATCGTAGATCAGTGGTTGCGGAGTTTCTTCTGCTTTGGTTGGGATCCCCAGCCGCAGCACATGGGAAACTTTCAGAGACTCATTCGGATTCTCTTCAAGGTGAAAGTGGACGAGAGTGACCCTTTTCGAGATCTGCGGCGGCTTTGCGTGTGCCTGCTGATGCAAAACTCGGACAAGCTCTTGGAGGCCTGCGATCAACGGGCAAGCACCAGGGACTTGGAGGCGATCGCCAAGCGAGTAGTGCTGGGCCGCAGCTTTTTCCAGGTGAGCATGGTCCTAGTGCATAGGAGCAGTGCGCGTAAGTAAAACGGTGAGTTGCGTAAGCTTTATCATGTTGAAGATTGTTGAAGGCTTTTTGTAGTATGTGATTTGCTGTTACAATTGCAGGATCCGCTTTTGTGAATCGTTTGCGTAAATGGTTTTGCGCAGTTATTTTTCCTTGGCCGTGAGAGGCTTTTCAGCATTGTGCAAGCACGTGGCATCATATTCAAAAACCAATATGCATGTGTTTTCCTTCAATCTTGGGGGAGAAATTCCGCGAACGTGCGCGTGCGCGTAGGCCGCGCGCAAGGGGTGCATAAGCAACTTTTTGTGTTGTGCATACTAGTCTACAATGGCTCGGACGCAGCTTTTTCCAGGTGTGGGCGGAGATGAACTGCAGTGATATGGGGTTTGGCACTGAAGGCTTGGTGGCCTTCCTGCCCCTGGGGGTCGCCGGCGGTTGGTGAAGCATGCTCGGGCTTGACAGCGTGCTGCCAGGCTCGGGCCTTGTGATCCCTGCGGCCTGCGCTTGCATGGGCCTGGCAGCTGTCTATAAGGAGGGCTTGGGCACGCTTGTGTCCAAGTTCTGCAAGCCTTCAAAAGATGTCATCATGGGACCATTCTTCGTGGAAGAACCGGAAGAAAAGGATGACGAGGATGAGGCTGATGAGAGCCTGGAGGTGAACCTGGACGAGGAAATCACCTTTGAATTCCTCTTGGGCTACGGGCAGTGGCAGACCGGCTTGAGGCTCACCTACGACGCTGTGATCTCAATGGAAATGAACCCACCTCCTGCGCTCACCTCCTTCGCTGTGATGCAGCAAGCCAATTCTTACAAGTACCGACACTTCCAGAAACAAGGGGAAGTTGGTCAACAGTTTTGGGGAGGCGGAGGTTGGAACTCCAAGCAACAAGGGTGGAATACGCAGAACTATTATTGACAACTGCTGAGCGAGATTAGCGGACCGTTTTTAGGGCGCACTCCCAGGACCTCCTGCGCTTACGAAAAGTAATTAGTTTTTGAGTGTTTATGAAGGGAGTTGATGATGCACGTCACACAACTGAACTTTGGACACACACACACACATATATATATATATACACATATATATATATATTTATATATATATGTGTGTGTGTGAGTATGTATATATATATACCCTGCAAGTCCGAAGTGCAAGTTTAACGAGGTCATCTGGGAACGATCAAGTTTTACGAGGTCATCGCGTTTGTCGGAAAAACCGCCCTTTTGTCTCAACCACACTGGCGTCGCCACCAGAGCCCACATAGATCCTGCACAAATCGATGAAAAAACACTCAAAACAGTAACCAAATTCATAAAATCACGTTACGTTACCTCCTGGTGTGATGTTGTATGTGAACCTTCACATGTTCACTGCATATTCTATAGTCCTAGCTGCGGTTCTTGGCTTAGCCGCTTGCCATCAGAAGATGCTAAAACTGCCAGTCCTTGCCATGTCATCGTCGCCACACCACATCCATATCGATCCTGCCACAAGTCAAATGCAAAGGGAAAACAATTTTAGAGCAAGTCCAGTTCCATTCATGCTAGTGATGCTAGCACGGTTCTTGGCTTAGCCGCTTGCCATCCAACTGCAAATTCTTGGTTCCTAGCTGCGGTTCTTGGCTTGGCCGCATGCCATCCAAATTCAGAACAAGAAGATGCTGCAGAATGAGTAACCAACCTGAATGGTACTATGCAATCAGAGAGCCAAACTGTCCTGCGCATGCGTGCCTTTGCATACTTCAAGCAGAGCCTCGCAATCTTGGCCAGGAACTTTTCCATGTGTCTGCCAGAGATTGCACATGACAGCTTCTTGATCATCCCGATGGTGTCTTCTTCTGAGAAGCAATGCGAGAACCTCGAGTTCAGTCCTGAGATGCTCAATTCCAGTGAGCAAAGAACAGGTTAATCGACCCAAAAGACCACAGAAACCTCTTCCCAAAAGACCAGTGAAGCCTCTTTGAACTTGGAATTACCAGCTCAAACCTGCAAATCAAGTTCTCCTCTAGAGGAAAGACCAGTCAATGTCATCCAAAGACACACTCAGCCAAGAATCGCTCTCTGTTGGTGCGAGCCAAAACGTGGCAGAACATGTGTGCCTTTGGCTTCAAGAACCAGCACTGCAGCCCCATCCTCACAACTGACTCAACAATGGCGAAGGGCCCTTGAGGTCTCAAATGGCCCTTCAGGTCTCAAGGGGCCGTTGAAGTCTTTAAGATAAAGGGAAATTCGACGCCCCCCTCAACGGAAGTCCTGTTGGCTATTTTGAGGCAGCCGATGTGGTGGTGCAGAAAGCGCTTCCCAGCACTGTGGATGGCATCAGCCTGATCCTGCGTCCTGAGCAATCAAAGTGATCTCTGATAACTTCTGGCATCATTGATGCCTACATGTGTGCTCTTGAATCTTTGAAGACAATGCCTACCACATACTACCACAGTTCTTGGCTTAGCCACCTGCCATTTGGTGTGCTTGAATGGAAGTTTTAACATCACCCAAAAAGGCCACCCAATCAGTGAAAGAACATTGGAACTGAACATGTCCTGCCACCCCCCCACCACTTCAGGCTATGGTGCAAGAACCGTCCAGATCTCTCACACAGGCCAAACCACTCACAAAGAGCTACTGAACATGTCCTGCCACCCCCCCACCACTGTCACTTCAGGCTATGGTGCAAGAACCGTAGATCTCTCAGAAAGGCCAAACCACTCACAAAGAGCTTGCCTTGGGCAAGGAGAGAATGAGGTTGGCAACATCATCTCAGGAACAGACCGGACGGTCGAAACCCAAAGCAGGGTCCTGGTGCCATATGACCGACCGGCTAATTGGAACAGTCACTGGAACTTTCTCTGGCTCCATCCAAAGGTCTCTGGACCATTTTTTAGGGCTCCTGGCCCACCTCCTGAGAAGGTGGTTGGGATGGGTTTTGGGGGTCTAACCAGCCCCAGCTGGCAAACTCATTTTGAAGACTAAGTGACGAAGCCAGTGGATTCATCACCAGCAAGGGGTCATCTGGCCACATGCGGTTGCCAGCCTGGATCTTCGCTTGAAGCCACTTGCCCAGTGTTCGGTCCTGCAGCAGGTGAGTCCAACTCGATGTCCAGTCCATTAATCGATCTGACAGGTGGGTCCATGTCACGGGTGAAATTGATTTTGATAACTAAATTGCACAGATATCAGACCTTAAAGTCAGACCTAAAACTGGGTTGAGTCGATCCATTGCATCGATCGTTGGTTGGTTGGAAGGGTGGGGCAGGGAGTCACGGATGTCGCAAAAGCTTCAGGGAACCATATCGGAAGCCCTCCAAAGAACTTCTATTCCAGAAGAATTGTCCAAACAGATGATCCAATTTTAGTAAAGTGACATCTATATACCATACCACAACACCTTGAAGCTAGACCCCCTCTCCTCTCCATCGATCGAATGGGATGCTGGTTGGGGGTCAATCACACCAACAAAATGGGATCAGGGTTGGGGTTTCCCAGAAAATTAGGCTTTGGGTGGCCATGTGGCCTGTCTTAATTAAAACGTGATCGTTCTCAGATGACCTCGTTAAACCTGCACTTCAGACTTGCAGGGAATGGGGTCACAGCTACATGTCCAACATGGGACTAGAATCTCCCTGAACCCATATACCCCTTGGTCCGGACATCGACGATCAACGATCGACTGGGATGGGTGGAGGGTCATGATAGTGGTCATGATGGACCATGATTAAATGTCCAAAGACCCAGTAAAATTAAAGCTCATAGTACTGACCAGGTCCAGTAAAAGTGAGGTCATTGACCAAGCACCCTGGCCTAAAAAATATACAGAGGCAACTCTCCCCTACAGGTCTTGGCTTTGAGCCAGATATAGGGACTAGAATCTCCCTGAACCCATAATCCCATCGGTCCGGACATCGACGATCGACTGGGATGGGTGGAGGGCCATGATAGTGGTCATGATGGACCCTGACCCATTGAAAATAACGCTAATTTTACATATCCAGAAAGGTGAGGTCATTGAACTGCAGCGTCGACCTAAAAATATACAGACTAGTACTATAGACCTGAATCCATATACCTGGGTGCTGACATCGACGGCAGATTGGGATGGGCGGAGGGTCTTTAAAATGGGATCTCTACATAGTTTTTATGTACCATGTACGATTTGACCCAGTGAAAGCTCTTCCCATACCCCTTCGTGCGGACATCGACGATCGATTGGGATGGGTGGAGGGTCATGAGAAAAATCTATTGGCCGCCCTGGGCCCTAGGCCTATAGGGGCAAACCTGCCCCAAGGTCATTGGATAATTGGCTTTTAGCCAGGCATCGGCTATCCATTGCAATGGAGATAAACATGGGACCATGTCTGGAAAACCAACTTTCAGCCAGCCCAGGCCCCCAAAAAGGGAACAGAGGGGCAAACCTGCCCTACATAAATGCATCTATATACACCATGGTGTCGATCGGGACTCGGTCGGATTGGGTTCGAGTCGGTCGGTGGTTTGGGACTACTCCCAGGCTGGGCTTGGTGGTGGGGTGGAGTGGGCTGGAGAGGGCACCCAGAACTCCTTAGCAGATAAATGATCCACCCTACGTATCCGCACCCTCAAAAAACAAGGGTTTTGAGGTCACAAACCCTTGTCACAGAGGGCTCAACCCCTTCTAAGGAGATATCAACATCAATTTAAACCTTAAACCCTCGGATCCCTGCTCCAAATTGAAAACCTGGACCACTTGTCTAAACTTGGAGTTTGAAGGCTCATGCCTCAAAAACATCCATGTTGGGGCATGTGGAATTTTCTTGAAGGATCATGCCTCAAAAACATCTGGGCATGATCCTGGAAACCTAAATCCCTCCACTCACAGCCGACTTCGAACCGACGACGCGCAACGAAGTCGAGCCGACGTCGAGGGTCATGAGCCCTGAGCGCAATTAAGATTTTTACCTGGGAATACAATCTATAAATATGAAAAGGCTTCTCATGGACCCTGATCCTTTTTGCATGAACCAGTCATGAAACCATCGGAGTCGACATCGATGGGTTGAGCTGAGGGTCATCACATGTCTATGCTTGATGGAGGGTTAACAGACCCAAGAAAACTTTGGGGGTCACACTTCCAAGTGGACCGAAACAGGTTCTAGATCT